>CAUYLG010024465.1:0-128217 GCA_963573385.1 Cacajao melanocephalus | reverse complement strand
AAACAACAAAAGAGTGTGTCCTCACATGGACATAGGGAGGGGAGCACTACACACTGGGGTCTGTTGGGGGGGAAATAGGGGAGGGACAGTGGGAGGTGGGGAGTTGGGGAGAGATAGCATGGGGAGAAATGCCAGATATAGGTGAAGGAGAGGAAAGCAGCAAGTCACACTGCCACGTGTATACCTATGCAACAATCTTGCATGTTCTTCACATGTACCCCAAAACCTAAAATGCAATACAAAATATTTAAAAAAAAAAAAAAAGAAAAAAACAAAACAAAACAAAAAGAAACCTCCAGGGCAGGGCTATGGCAGAGCACGTGGTGGTCCAGGTGGTCCATGGTGGCTTAAAATGGATTGATTATTGCTGACAAGGCAAGAGGCAACTGAGATGGATTTCAGATACAAGTTAGCATTTTCCCACTACTGATCAGCACGGGAGTTTTGACCTGCTCCGTGTCCAACCTGGGCCAGTTCATCCCTCCTTAGGCAACCTGGTGGTCCCACACTCCCGGGAGGTCACCATATTGATGCCAAACTCAGCGCGGGCACCTCATAGGCATAGTGCGCTACAGCCCAGAACTCCTGGGCTTAAGTGATCCTCCCACCTCAGCCTCTCGAGTAGCAGAGACTACAGGCACGCACCACTGTGTCCAGCTTTTTCTTTTTTTTTTTTTTTTGAGACAGAGTCTTGCTCTGTTGCTCAGGCTGGAGTGCAGTGGCACGATATTGGCTCACTGAAACTTCCACCTCCTGGGTTCAAGCGATTCTCCTGCCTCAGCCTCCTGAGTATCTGGGATTATAGGTGCCCACCACATTCCTGACTAATTTTTGTATTTTTAGTAGAGATGGGGGTTTCACCATGTTGGCCAGGCTGGTCTCAAACTCCTGACTTCAAGCAATCTACCCACCTTGGCCTCCCAAAGTGCTGGGATTACTGGCATGACCCATTGCTCCCGGCCCATGAAAAAAAAAAAAAAAAAAAAAAAAGAGTGTGTCCTTACCTGATTGGGGGTAGTCTCTACTGATTAGGTGACCATCTGGTCCTGTTGGCACGATGTTTTTTGGGTATGAGGGAGGGTCGGCTCTGCCGCCCAGGCTCTAGCGCAGGGCACATTCATAGCTCACTAAGGCCTCCACCTCCCAAGAGGCTGGGACTGCAGGTGCGTGCCACCGTGCCAGGTTAATCTCTTATTTTTGTAGAGACAGGGTTTCACCATGTTCACCAGGCTGGTCTTGAACTCCTGACCTGAGGCGATCCTCCCACCTCGGCCACCCAAAGTGCTAGGATTACAGGCGTGAGCCACCATTCTTAGCCCAGCTATTTTTTTTTATTTCTGCAGAAATGGGGTCTCACTATGTTGCCCAGGCTGGTCTCCACGTCCTGGGCCCAGGTCCTCCTCCTGCGCAGCCAGGGTGCCTGTGAAAGGCGAGACGGGGGTCTTCCCCAGGCAGAGCCACGTATGTGCAGGACGTTCTGTGCAGCCACCGCGGCCCTGGGCAGAGTCAACCCCACACGGCCACATAACCGTCCAGGGGGCAGGGACAGCGGCGGTGAAATGGGAAATGGTTAAACTGGGTGCTGGGGACATTGACATTTTCGATATTATTCCTGAAGCTTTCCTCTAAGTTTGAAATTATCTAAAAACAGGTTGTTTTGAGACAGACGTCCCCTGGGACCCGCAGGATGGGGGACCATGGGTGGGTGCGTGAGGTTGCGGGGGGAACGCAGATGGGCCCCTGGGCCTCCCCACTCAGGCCTGCCTCGCGCTCCTGCCCTGCGGGACCCTGGCCGCAGCCCTAACTCAGCTTTTCCGCTCCTCGCCCCCCGCGGTTGCGCCTGCGCGGGGCCGCCGCACAGTGACTCAGCCCGCGCGCCGCCTGCGAGAAGCGCCCGGACGCTTCCAGAAGGAAAGCGGAGTGGCGAAGAGCCGACAGATCTGCAGGGCGCGGAGGGGCGAGATTGGCCGGATGGCTGGTGACGTACTCGGGACGCGCCGGCGCCGCCGGGCCGCGGCCGGATGGGATTGGCCAGTCTGAGGGGTACGTCGTCGGGGCGCGCCCGGAAGCCGCAAAGCGGGGGCGGCTCGCAGATCCGGGCGCTGCGATAAATGGCAGTGGGCTGCGGACGGCGCGATGTCGCGTTGTGTTGTGAGCTTGGGGCTGCCTCCTGCGGCGTCTTGGTGCCCGTGTCGAGGGTCTTTTGTCCTCGTTCCCCGCAGCCGACTGCGGAGGAGGACACTTGCGTGTCCATCTCCATCTTCCGCTGCTTCCCGCAGCTGCCTGGGTCCCAAACGAGAGCCAGGTATGGGGCCGGGGTTGCGCCACCCACGGGGACAGGGCCTGCCTGGGGCGTCCGGCCTGTCTGCTGGGAGTCCGGGCTGTCTGCTGGGAGCCGGGCCTGCCTGGGATTAGGCTGCTGAGGGTCCGGCTGCCTGCCCGGAGTCCGGCGGCAGGGAGTCCGGGCTGTCCTCTGGGGGCCGGGCCTGCCTAGGGTCAGGCTGCTGGGGGTCTGGCCTGTCTGTTGGGGATCCCGCTGCCTGCTGGGAGTCCGGCTGTCTGCTGGGGGTTCGGCCTATCTGGTGGGAGTCAGACGTTTGCCATGTGTTTTAGGCACAGGGGGCAGCCCAGGAGGCCTTCAGGAGGGTGAAGAGAGCTGATGGGAAGGTCGGGAAAAGGCCCCGGGAGGGTTGGTGGGTACTAGATCATGGAGGGGACCTCGTGAGCCCCTTGATTCTCTCTCGAGTGCAGTAGTTTCACCAGCTGTCTGCCTGTTTTCTGTGGTGAGTTAACAGCTTGGCTTCTTCCTGATCAACTCTAGGTTGATGTCATCGAGGAATAAGTTCACAGTAAGACTCAATGCCTAAGGGAGTTGAAGGGAGGCGAGGAACAGAGTTAAATCTCCTCTGGATATTGTAGTCAACTAATGGGATTTAGCACCTAGTAACAGAGTTTTGTTTATGTCAACAAGTATATTGATAAAATTGTGACTTGAAATTCACCAAGGTCGTAATTTTCACTGGCAGCTGTGTGAATTGAATATCACTTCCTCAGTATGAGTTGAAATAGAAACCCGGGTCCAAGGTGAACTTCATAGACTAGAAATTTAAAGGACTAAAAAGGAGTCCGTTTTTCATAATGGGGTTGATTACGAACAGCTGAGACCTGCTATTAGTACTGAAACTCCCACTGAATGCTCCCCACACAGTTGTTTATTGTTTATTGATTTTCTCCCCCCCCCCCCGAGACGGAGTTTTGCTCTAGTTGCCCAGGCTGGAGTGCAATGGCGCGGTCTAGGCTCACCGCAACCTCCACCTCCAGGGTTCAAGCGATTCTCCTCCCTCAGAATCCTGAATAGCTGGGATTACAGGCAGGTGCCACCACGCCCCGCTGATTTTTTGTATTTTTAGTAGAGACAGGGTTTCTCCATGTTGGTTAGGCTGGTCTCAACTCCCGACCCCAGGTGATCCGCCCACCTTGGCCTCCCAAAGTGCTGGGATTACAGGCATGAGCCATGGTGCCCGGCCTGTTGACTTTGATTAGCTGTAATTAAATTGTAAATCCTGGTGGCTGAAGGGCAGTCACGGCTTTCCTCCTGTTCTAATTCTTGTAGGTGATACTTAACTCTGCCATCTGCGTTTTGAGCGCTATTCTTATAATGGAGTTTCCTGATTTGGGGAAGCATTGTTCAGAAAAAACTTGCAAGCAGCTAGGTAAGTACTTTTTACAGACTTAGTAGAAAATGGTATTTTGTTGGGGGAAAGCTGGCTGTTACATGAATTAGCTGATAATTGTGTCTTGGCCTTCCTGGCTTTTCAGGATTAGCAACTGCACTGGTGCAGGTTCTGTTGGACATTCAGCGTCCACCAGAAGGGGTGTGGGAGTGCAGGCAGGGCTGAGTGGATCCAGGGTGCTGCTTGAATATTTGTGATGCCACATGACTTGGGGGCTCTCTCTAGAAGACAGCCTGACGCCAGGATTGTTTTCACGTGTGTGACCCTCAAGGACATACTAATCTCACAGGCCTGAAGCACTCAGTGTAGGTAAACACTTTCATGGTACCATCTAGAATTACTTTGTTCCAGTCTTTAAAACACTTCACTGTTTTTTGTTTTTTAGATTTTCTTCCAGTAAAATGTGATATGTGTAAACAAGATTTCTGTAAAGATCATTTTACATATGCTGCACATAAGTGTCCGTGTGCGTTCCAGAAGGTAATTCATCATCCTTTGTTCAAAAGATTCTTATCTTCGCTGTCTAAAGCTGTACTGTCCTGCTGGTACAGTAGGCACTAGCCACGCCTGGCTAACTCAGTGGAAATTAAATTTTAAAATTCAGTTTCTCGGTCCCGCTAGCCACATTTCAAGTGACTGCTGTGTTAGAGTACAGACGAGCATTTCTGCCATCGCAGGAGATTCTGTTGGATGGCTCTCAGACAACTGAGATTTTATTTTCAGGGACTCGTGGAGTCACTTAGTTGTAACCTTATGTTCAAAGCTTACTTTAGATGTTCAGATACTTGGTTCTGTCGATCCGTTACACCATGGCTGTGTCTTCACGGGATGCAAGAAAGGTTTTAATGTTTGATTGGAAGCCAATCAGGAAGGCAGTAAATATGCTTACTTAGTTGAATAGCAGCGGCCTTGACATGGTATTTAGGTGATTCCCAGAGTCCACAGTAGAAACGAAAAGAGGATTTTAAGACAAAGGTTTGAGACTTCTGTTGTTGACTTTTCAGATGGTTCCCGGCCCATGTTCACTTTGTCTCTGGGTGGGTCATAGGTCATTTTGGTGAACTCTGCCACTTTACTCTGGTGGCGGAAGTAATGTGGGTGACCTAGCATTCTGTGCTTTGACCAGTGTTGGCCAGGGTCTGACCCCCCCAGCCTTTTTTAGGTCATCATGGTGGGTGGGGAGGGTGACTCACATGCCTGCGTTTATCAGGCACGGGTGACTAAGCCAGACTGCCTAGCATGTCTTCCGGCTGCACCTTCCTGCCCCAGCATGGGGCAGAGTCTGGCTGGAGACCATTTACTGATGCTTTATATCTTCATTTGGCCAAATGTGGGTGCACCACCTGTGACTCTGCCAGCTCGGGCTGCAGACAGCAAGCCCTGTGAATCCGTGATCACCTGCCACCCGTTTGATATCTGTTGCCACCTCAGTTTTCTCGTTGACCATTGCATCACCACCTGTCCTGGCTTAGGTTTTTAGCTGTGCTGGGCCTTCAGCTGCTGGGTGGTCATCCCCTCCAGAGCCCCTACAACTTTGGCCTGCAGCCAGTGACAGTGGTTAGTACCTGAGAGCTCGCCCCCGGTACACATGGCCTCATCTAGGCATGAGCAACGGGTAGAGGCCTTGGGGGAAGCCACAGAAGAATCAGACAGTTGATGAGTGAGGGGAGCCAGAGGGTCTTTGTGGTCCGTGTTTCCCTCCATCGGCTCCCCGTGCAGGCACCTGGGCAGGCTCTCCTCTCACCTGGGCGGTGCCATCTTGAGGTAGCCCTGGTTGATTTCTGCAGTCGGCTGAAGTCCATTCGTTGAAACTTTCACTAGACTCCTCAGGGCAGCTGATGCTCACATTCTAAAGACACCACCGCTAATCTGTGATGCCAACAATGCTTTGTTCTGGGAGGGCGCGGGAGCCCCATTTAAAGCTTTTGTGAGTTTAGGTTGTCTGAGTCTCAGATGCCATCTTACCTTTGTTATTTTTAGGATGTTCAGGTCCCGGTGTGCCCACTCTGTAATATCCCCATCCCAATAAAAAAGGGACAGATTCCAGACGTGGTGGTTGGCGATCACATGGATAGAGACTGTGGCTATCATCCTGGGAAGAAGAAAGAGAAGGTAAGGACAGAATCCGCGTCAGTGCCTTCACGGCGAAGGCTGCTTTTTCCTTGGAAAGAGTCAGTTTTCTAACTGAAAATTAGTCCCAATAGTTTATATACAAAGTAGAGTCCTTATGCTGTATTGTCCCTGTCGCATGCTGCGAGTGGAGTGAGTTTTTAGTTTTATAAATGTTCTTTTAAGGGATCCCGGGTCAGATTTGTTTTTCTTTACCCGAATTGACTAGTTTTCCTCCTGAGATGGAGTATTCACATGGCTTTCTAGATCCATTCTGTTAATGTATGTTTATTTTCTAGGCTCCTCCTAGTAAAATGGAAGAAGATATAAAATTGTGTTCTTGCTTTGGTGGCATCAGCGTTTTTTTATTAAAGTTTTTCATTTGTTCATTAGTAGTAAAGCCTGTTAGGAAACACAGCAGGCCCTGGTTCTCTGTGGTTCCCCCCAGCCTTCAGCTCTTAGCTGGCAGTGTGTGTTCGTGGTGTCTGCTTTTTCTCGTGTAAATGTCATTGCGTCCTAAGTTTGTCTTGCTTGCTCTCTGGCCACAGGCATTCCCTGCCCACCACAGGGACCCTGAGGATTTCCTCCACAGCCCTGTTTCCCACACTCATGGCACCCACCTCCCTGTAGAGTTGGGCTGTGTTTTTGGGTGGGTGATCCATGCCTCTGTTACCTTGAGGACAACAGCCTAGAGATTCCCTTTGGGTATTTTTTGTTTTGTTTTTGCTTTTTGGTTGTTTTTTGAGACAGGACCTCGCTCTGTCGCCCAGGCTGGAGTGCAGTGGTGGGATCACGGCTCACTGCAGTCTGGACCTCCCGGGCTCAAGGCATCCTCCCACCTCAGCCTCTCTAGTAGCTGGGATGACAGGCATACGCCACCACGCCTGGCTAATAACAATTTTTGTAGAGGTGGGGGTCTCACTATGTTGCCCAGGCTGGTTTCTCTTGAGGGATCCAACTTTCCTGCATTTCTCAGGGTAGAGCTGAGTTTCCGTATTTTGTGTTCTTCTTTGTCCGTTATTTTGGCAGAAGTCCATCCTTTGGTTGCTTCCTGGGAGGGAGATGGGGAGGTCAGTCGACCCCATGCATCTTTCCAGGTCTTTATCCTCTGCTTCTCTGTAATAAGCTGCCTGGGTCTGAGCATCCTACTGTTGAACTCTTCCTGGGACATCTGCCCTGACTTCAGAGTTCCCACGCCGTCCTGACCTTCGTCCTCAGTGGGGCCCGTTTTTCTGACAGCTTGCAGGAGCTTCTCCCTATACCAGAGTTGGAAGGGTCACACCAGACTCCTGTCCTGCCATAGGTCCATCTCCTATGTACTGGGCACACAGTGGACCCCCTCCTGGATTATGGAACATTCAGTTTCTTTAGTTTCCTCTGCTCTTCTCCCTCTCCTGGATTTTTTTTTTTTTTTTTTTTTTTTTTTTTTTTTTTTGAGGTGCAGTCTCTGTCACTCAGGCTGGAGTACAGTGGTGTGATCTCGGCTCACTGTAACCTCTGCCTCCCGTGTTCAAGCAATTCTCCTGCCTCAGCCTCCCGAGTAGCTGGGACTACAGGCACGCGCCCCCACACCTGGCTAAATGTATTTTTAGTAGACGCAGGGTTTCATCGTGTTGGTCAGGCTGGTCTTGAACTCCTGACGTCGTGATCCGCCCACCTCGGCCTCCCAAAGTGCCGAGGTGTGAGCCACCACGCCTGGCCGAGCTGTTGGGGTTTTGATTCATAAGCAGGGCTGCTTTTTGGCCTCTCTGCCTGTTGACAGTCTGTCTTTCCCACATCTGTTAAGTCCCCGTTTGTCCACGTCATTTTTAGCTTCTGAAATCTTGCTGCTGTCTTCATTGTCGTCTCTGCCCTTGTGGGTTTATCCTTTTCTGAAAATCTTTTCTGTGGCTTTTATGGTATTTCAGGAGGGGCAAGACCGGGACGTGTGTTGAGATCCCCCCTCCCCTCCCCCCAACTCAGCCTGGTGTCTCCAGAGGCTCACGTCCACTTCCTTCCGTACGGTGCCCTTCCCGGGGATTGCATGCCCTCCTGGGTCTGGGCAGGGCCAGCTGGTTCCTCCAGTTCTTCCTAAGGCCTGCCACCAGGCTTCAGGCCTTTAGGCACAGTGCTACCTCTTTCCTTTTGCTCCTCAGCATGAGCCTGTAGGCCCTGCTGGCTTTTCCAGGAGCTGCTGCTGCTTTTTTTTTTTTTTTGAGACAAGAGTTTTGCTCTGTAACCCAGGCTGGAGTGCAATGGCAGGATCTCGGCTCACCACAACCTCCACCTCCCGGGTTCAAGCAGTTCTCCTGCCTCAGCCTACCAAGTAGCTGGGATTACAGGCACCTGCCACCATGCCTGCTAATTTTGTAGTTTTAGTAGAGATGGAGTTTCGCCATGTTGGCCAGGCTGGTCTCGAACTCCTGACCTCAGGTGATCCGCCAGCCTCAGCCTTCCAAAGTGCTGGGATTACAGCTGTGAGCCACCGTGCCGGGCTCTTAGAGCTTCTCTAAGGAACTGGCTGCTGTCAGGCTTAATCCATTCCTAGTCGTGGGTCCTCGTCGGTGGTTGCCAACTATCTTAGTATATGATGTTCAATACTTTACAATTATGTTACTATAAGCCAAGTAACTTACTTTCAGCCTCAAACATGGAATAAAATCAGTGTTACTTAGCCTGCCACATAAAACCCTGTGTACGGAAGCTCGCTCCAGTCCTGCCTTTCTGACCCTGTCGAGTTCCCCTGCTGTGGCTGTGCGTGGGACCCTCAGCCTCTGGAGGTCTCTTGAGCCTCTGAGACATCGCAGCTCTCCCTGGTGCACCCGCTTCTCCCACACAACACAGCCTCCCTTGCTGGGGGCTCATCCAACGCTGCCCCAAGGCCCCCACACAGGTGTACCCTCCTGGCAGTTTCTGGCCCACTCTGCCCCTGCCCTCGCGGCAGGCACCATCTGTGTTCTGCCTGCGTCCCTGCACAAGCCCCTTCTGCCTGGTTGCTGAGCGTGTCTGTGCCTGCCTGCCTGCCTTGGCCAGAGGGCTTCCCCCAGCTGCTGGACCCCCTCCTCACTTTCCACCTTCCCCTCGTGGAGTTCTGAGTGTCTAGAAATTTATATTGCCACCTACCCCCTGCCACAAAAATTAAAAATAAAAATGACTGGTGGGTACGGGGATGATAGATATTCCTTTGATGAGGACAAACTCCACTGTCGCAGAGCTCCCGGAGCTGGTGCCTCTGTGGGGCTGCCACACCTGTGCTTGGCCTCCTTCCCTCCCAGTACCTTCATCCCTGCTGCTGCTGCTCTCGTCCTCCTAGCAGCACCTCCGAGCCATGGTCACAGGAACCCCCAGCTTCAATGCCAGCTTTCTTTACCACTTGTTAAAGTTTCTCTGTCTCATTAGTGTTCTTCCTTTGTTTTTTGTATTTTCGGGTTTTTTTGTTTTGTTTTGGTTTGGTTTTTGAGATGGAATTTCATTCTGTCACCAGGCTGGAGTGCAGTGGTGCAATCTCGGCTCACTGCAGCCTCCACGTCACAGGTTGAAACGATTCTCATGCCTCAGCCTCCCAAGTAGCCGGGATTACAGGCACCTGCTACCCTATCTGGCTAATTTTTGTATTTTCAGTAAAGACGGGGTTTCTCCATGTTGGTCAGGCTGGTCTCAAACTCCCTGACCTCAGGTGATCCACCCGCCTCGGCCTCTCAAAGTGCTGGGATTATAGGCGTGAGCCGCATGTTCCTCTTCTTGCCTGCACTAAGATGGTCAAACGAAATTTGGCATCTGTACTCTGTGCAGACAAGAGCTGCATCTAGTTTAAATGTGAATGTTGTTACTGGGGGCTGTTAAAGAATTGCTTGTTAAGGCCAGCACATGACTCACACCTGTAATCTCAGCACTTTGGGAGGCCAAGATAGGAGGGCCACTTGAGGCTGAGTGTGAGACCAGCCAGGGTAACATGGCAAGACCCTATCTCTACGAAAATAAACGAAATTAGCTGGACGTGGTGGTGCGTGCCTACCAGGTACTAAGAAGGCTGAGGCAGGGGAATCGCTTGAGCCCAGGAGGTTGAGGTGGTTGTGAGCTGAGATTGAACCACTGCATTCTGGCCTGGGCAACACAGGGACACCCTGTCTCCAAAAAAGAATTGCTTGTTGAAGTCACTTTGCTCTCTTAGATTTTTACATACCGGTGCTCAAAAGAGGGCTGCAAGAAGAAAGAGATGCTGCAGATGCTGTGTGCCCAGTGTCATGGCAACTTCTGTATCCAGCACAGACACCCCCTGGACCACAGCTGCAGGCACAGGAGCCGCCCCACCATCAAAGCCGGGTGAGAAGAGACTCGCTTGTGATGGCACTGGCTTGGAACATGGTAGCGCACGTGGAACCAGCTTAGACTCTAAAATGGGGAGTGGAGCAACACTGAGCACCGTCCCACACTGAGCTGCTCATCTTAACTGCTTGTTGAGGTAGATGGGAATATAATAAAATTGAATGCTGAAGTCGATTCTGGTTGTTCTCATTTCCCGTGGCTGCCGTCACCAAGTACTACAGACTGGGCAGCTCAAACCACAGCAATCAGTTCTTCACGGTTCTGGAGGCTGGAAGTCCAGGAGCAGGGTGTCGGCAGGGCCAGCCCCTTCTGAGGCCTGCGGGGAGCGTCGGCTGCATCTCCCCGGTGTCTTGGGGTTTGCTGGCCGTCCTTCGTGTTCGGGGCTTGTGGACGCACAACCCCCGTCTCCTCTTTCATTTTCATGTGGTGTTCTCTGTGTCCTGACTTCCCCTTTCTGTAGGGACACCAGTCATGTGATCCCACACTCATGACCTCCTAACTGGATCATCACTGGAAAGACCCTGTCTCCATATGAGGTTACACTCTGATGGGCTGAGGCTAGGGCTCCAGCGTGTCTTGTGGGGACACGATTCAACGTATAATGTCAAATCAGGTAGCATCTGCATGGTAGATTTGACATGTGTTGAATCGTGTCCATCCCTCGGCTGGGACGGGGGTAGGTGCCTACCTGCAGGAAGCTGTGTGGGTTCTCACGGTCAGCACACGGAGGCTGAGCAAGCACCCACCCACCCTCTCTGTGTAGGTATTTATCTGTGACAGCCTCTGAACCCAAGCCATTGGGAGATTTCCACACCCTGGCTCCTGGCAGGCTGGCCCGGCGACTCAGGTACTGGTTCACATGGCTCGTGTTACGTCTGTGTGGGGTGCTGCAGCTCTTGGCTAGCGAACATGGAAAGGTTGCTCTGTGTAACCGAGTAGTGGGACCCTAATGGTGTGACTCCATCAGGATGGATGATGTGTAACCACATGGTGGGACACGATGCTCCAGAGGTGTAACTTCATCAGGATGGATGATGTGTAACCACACGGTGAGACATGATGCTCCAGAGGTGTGACTTCATCAGGATGGATGATGTGTAACCACACGGTGGGACACGATGCTCCAGAGGTGTGACTTCATCAGGATGGATGATGTGTAACCACACGGTGAGACATGATGCTCCAGGGGTGTGACTTCATCAGGATGGATGATGCATAACCACGCAGTGGGACCTGATGCCCTAGTGGTGTGACTCCATCAGGATGGATGCTGTGTAACCACTTGGTGGGACATGATGCCCTAGTGGTGTGACTCCATCAGGATGGATGATGTGAAACCACACAGTGAGACATGATGCTCCAGGGGTGTGACTTCATCAGGTTGGATGATGTGTAACCACACAGTGAGACATGATGCTCCAGAGGTGTCACTTCATCAGGATGGATGATGCGTAACCACGCAGTGGGACCTGATGCCCTAGTGGTGTGACTCCATCAGGATGGATGATGTGTAACCACTTGGTGTGACATGATGCTCCGGAGGTGTGACTTCATCAGGATGGGTGACACAGGACTGGGACCCCAAATTACAAAAGCAGCTCACTCCAGCACAAGCTCTCAGCATAGCAGCATCATATAGCTGGTTTCTGAAATATCTTTTCTGCCTTCCAAGATTCTCTGGCATGATTAACACTTCTGTATCAAGACAAACCTGAAAAGAGCTGTTGCTTGTTTTCTTTTTGGTGAAAAGTAAAGCAATGAGGTCCTTCCCGTCCACGCTGCCATGTGGATTATTTCCACTCTAACTTCCACACTGGGTACCCCCGTATTTCTAATGGCAAATAGCCTGAAACCTTACTGAAACTTTCTCACTGAAATACACAAATTAGGCCAGGCACAGTGGCTCACGCCTGTAATCTCAGCACTTTGGGAGGCCGAGGTGGGTGGATCACCTGAGGTGAGGAGTTTGAAACCAGCCTGGCCAACATGATGAAACTCCCTCTCTACTAAAAATATAAAAAGTAGCTGGGCGTATTGGTGGGTGCCTGTAATTCCAGCTATTTGGGAGGCTGAGGTGAGAGCATCACTTGAACCTGGGAGGCAGAGGTTGCAGTGAGCCAAGATCACGCCATTGTACTCCAGCCTGGGCGACGAGTGAAATGTCATTTCAAAAAAAAATATGTGTATATATACAAATTACCTGGCAAAGTAGAGAAGCAGAATGATGTTAAGTTACAATCTGAGGTGGTTTAAGTTACTACCCCAGTGAAATAAGGCAGCTTAAATAGCAGAGGAACCAAGGGAGGCAGCTCAGGACAGCTCTGCCCTGCACAGAATCGGCAAAGGACCCAGTCTTATGGAAGCTTCTGTCAGACACCAGGCAGCTCACTCATGCCCTCTTCACCATGTTGCCTTTGTAACAATGTGGCTGAGTGGCTGGGAAGGGGGAGGCACATCCACCTGCTGCCTGGCTGAGAGTCCTTGTCCAGTGGCAGGCCACAGCATGGTACTTGCATTCTCTGAGGGCACAGCTGTGTGCCTGTTCCTGACTCCCAAAGGAATGGGACTGGCTGGCTGAGAAGGTGTGTCTTCCTGGATCACTTCTTCCTGCCACAGCTGACTACTTAAAACAGGCAGTTTGGCTGGGTGCGATGGCTCATGCCTGTAATCCCAGCACTTTGGGAGGCCGAGGTGGGTGGATCACCTGAGGTCAGGAGTTCAAGCAGCCTGGCCAACATGGTAAAACCCTGTCTCTACTAAAAATACAAAAAAAAATTTAGCTAGGTGTGGTGGTGAATGCTGTAATCCCAGCTACTCAGGAGGCTGAGGTAGGAGAATCACTTGAACTCAGGAGGCAGAGGTTGCAGTGAGCCGAGATCACACCATTGCACTCCAGCCTGGGAGACGGAGCAAGACCCCATCTCAACAACAACAACAAAAAGGCATAGTTGTCAGCAGCCAGCTAGCCCGAGAGACAGCTTTTTTGCACCTGGACATGATTACAACACCAAGAAGAAAGTTGCAAAATGCCACCTACTGTACACGGCTCTGTCCAGTGATGAAGCAGTGGAAACTTCCAGAAGTGACTTAAAACTACAATGGCAGGCAGTAGGGCTTCCTCAAGTAATGAAGTTTATAGGGGACTAGGTTTTATAGGTTTGAAGAGCAGAAAACCAAAATAATGGGGTGGAGGGGAGGATAAGCTGGGGTGTGAGATACACAGTCCTTCGTGGCTTAGATGACAGGTGCATCCCTCGTGGCCTGACGCTGTTTCCCCCACTGTCTGATTTTGTGAAGCGATGAGAAGGGATAACATAAATACTGGTCTTAGGTTTATACTGACAGCCACTATTCACTTCAAGAGTGCAGAGATTTCCTAGGACCTTAGGGGGTGTCAGGAAACAAGGCAAAACAAAATGCCCCCGAGTTCCGTTCTGAACTGCCCACCACACATCCCACGGAGACAGTGTACACCCTGACCACCCAGCTGTGCCCACCACACATCCCACGGAGACAGTGTACACCCTGACCACCGAGCTGTGCCCACCACACATCCCACGGAGACAGTGTACACCCTGACCACCCAGCTGTGCCCACCGCACATCCCACGGAGACAGTGTACACCCTGACCACCCGGCTGTGCCCACCGCACATCCCACGGAGACAGTGTACACCCTGACCACGCAGCTATGCCCACCGCACATGCCACTGAGACGCTTCACACCCTGGCCACCCGGCTGTGCCCACCACACATCCCACTGAGATGCTTTACAAAAAATACAAGCCACTGAATATTTTTTCTGGTTTCACAGTCTGAAAATGTAACGGGAAGGGTTTGTATTCAGTTTTTATTCTGCAAAAGGTGATTGAGACTGCAGTCTGGCTAACAGTGTTTCCATCAATGACCGGCCATGTATATGCTGATGATTGCAGAAGATGATACTGTATTTTCACTGTACCTTTTTGTTTTAATCTGACACAAACTTTTGCTCTTAATTGACGTAATTGTACATATTGATGGGGTACATTGTCGTATTTGGATACGTGTAGACATCATCAAATCAGAGTAATTAGCATATTTGTCACCTTGAACACTTCTTTGGAAACATGGAAGATCTGCTCTTCTAGCTATTTAAAAATAAACAAGGGGTTGGTCCTGGTGGCTCATGCCTGCAATCCCAGCACTTTGGGAGGCCGAGGCAGGTGGATCCCTTGAGGTCAGGAGTTCGAGACCAGCCTGGCCAACATGGTGAAACCCCGTCTCTACTAAAATTACAAAAATTAGCTGGGTGTGGTGGCACACCTGTAATCCCAGCTACTTGGGTGGCTGGAGCAGGAGGATCACTTGAACCTGGGAGGCAGAGGTTGCAGTGAGCCAAGATCGCACCACTGCACTCCAGCCTGGGGGACAGAGCAAGACTCCATCTCAAAAAAAAATAAGCTAGTCACCCTGCAGTACCACAGAACACTGGGACATAATCCTCTCAACAAGCTGGACTGTCCCGTGTCTAGGTTTAGAAGCACAAACACGCGGCGCTGTGCCACAGTGGCATGCCGCATTCAGCACACTCACGCTTTGCACACGTTTGTAGCCTCTGCCTTACAGCCTAGGTGTGGAGGAGGCGGCACCATCGAGCTCTGTGTAAGTCTAGGATGTTTGCACAACAGTGACATCACCTGACCACGGCACATCCCTGATGCTAGGTGACATGTGACTGTTTCTGTGCTATCTCATTCTGTGGTGTCTGTCGTAGGCCGGTGGTTCCCAAGCCCTAGCCTGTGTCAGAACACGGGCTCCTTACAGGAAGGAGGGTGCTGGACCCCACCCGAGGCCCTGATTCTGAGGCGGGCTCCGGTTTGCACTTGGAGCTGCCTAGGGGACGTGTCTGGTCTGGGACTGTACTTGGACAAGCCGCTTCCTGCATCTCGAGCACAGCCCCTGCCGCCACACGTGCTGTGGAGCTCTGGAAGTGCAGCCAGCACACAGGGTTCGGTGTGATTCAGTTTAAAAACCACCAACTTGGTTCAGTCATCAGATAATGTAGGTGTGTTAGGAACCTGGGCATGTGAACTGTGAACCTTATGAAATCTAAATACAGATCAGGTGTTCTAATGAAAAAATGTTTTTAATATTTAAAGTCTTGAGAAACAACATTCTGATAATTTAATGTCCAAATTGAGATGTATCCAGCCAGGCCCAGTGGCTCATGCTTGTAATCCCAGCACCTTGGGAGGCTGAGGTGGGCGGATTGCCTGAGCCCAGACATTTGAGACAGGACTGGACAATGTAGTAAGACCTCGTTTTTCCCCCCTACAATAAAAGCCGGGTGTGGCAGTGTGTGCATGTGCTCTGTTACTCAGGAGGCTGAGGTGGGAGGATCTCCTGAGCCTGGGGAGGTCAAGGCTACAGTGAGCTGTCATCACACCACTGCACTGCAGCCTGGTTGATAGAGCAAGACTGTCTCATTAAAAAAGAAAAAAACAAAAAAGGCCAGGTGCGGTGGCTCACACCTGTAATCCCAGCACTTTGGGAGGCTAAGGCAGGTGGATCACCTGAGGTCAAGAGTTTGATACCAGCCTGGCCAACATAGTGAAACCTGTCTCTACTAGACATGCCAAAATTAGCCAGGCGCAGTGGCGGGAACCTAACAATTCTAGCTACTCGTGAGTCAGGAGAATTGCTTGAACCTGGGAGGGGGAGGTGGCAGTGAGCCGAGATTGTGCTATTGCATTCCAGCTGGCCTGTAGGAATGTCCACTCTGTAGAGTGAGACTCTCTCAAAAAAAAAAAAAAAGTATATCCAAAACACACTAGACTTTGGAGACAATACCAAATATATATATATGTGTGTGTGTGTGTGTGTGTGTGTGCGCGCGCGCGCGTATATATATCTATCTCACTGTTAAAGGTATAGTTTATATGTTGCCTATATTGTAGAGTGGGGTCCAGGCATCCACTGGTACGCTTGGAACAGAACCCCAGAGGATAAAGGGGGACTGCTGTATAATTTGTCTAGTATAGAGTAGCAAGTATGTATATATTTCTAGAAATGCAAATAAAACCAAGGCCTGAAGAGTAAAAAGCATTATTTACATGCTGAAATAATACTTTGGATATGCCAGGTTAATAAAACATTAAAATTCTTTTCACTTGTTTGGTTCTACTGTGGTTGCTCAAGATTTTGAAACTGGCTGGTCAGCTTGGTTCTGTCCCTATTGGATGGCGTTGTCTAGCACTCCCACTAAAGGCCAAACAGCCCTGGTGCATTTTCTCAGCGGGGAGGGGTGGTGCCTGGTTCGTGTGTTGGGTTTCGTGTCTTCGGTTTGATGGAGTCCTGAAGTATAAAACTTAAGAGCTAGGCCCCGTAAGGAGCCAGCCACATCACCCCTGGGTACCCCAAGTTTGGTGGTGACACAGGAATGAGAAAAAGTGAGACCAGGGGGCCATCACTTTATTACTCTGGAGGCAACAGTGAAGGCCTTGAGTTCTGATCATCCACACTATTTATTGATTACAATCACTTTGATCTACAAGGTAGGGGTGGAGTGATGGTGGGGAGAGGGTGATGCCAGAGTAAATCAGTGAACCAGAACTGGTGTGTCATTCTAAGGATTGATAACAGTGGTGGTTTGGGAGTTTCACAAAACAAGAACATGTGGTTATCTTGAGCTTATGATCTATGTGCAGCTGGTGGAACTCGGGCCTTACAAGGAGCCTGCAAGTCTGGCTACATCATAGTGCTACAAAGGGGTTTTACATCCTTGAGCACAATGTTTATGGTAACAGAGCCTAGGTCACCCTGCACCGGAACATGAGGCATGGCGAGGCCTTCTTCCTCAGAGGCCTCCTGCAGCCTTCTGCAGTTTGCTGTTCCTTGTTTATGTGTTACGCATAATGAATTTATGTAGGCACTCTGTCAGTCCTTTCTCCTTTGCTGCTTTTCCCAACATAGGCCAGGCTTAGTGGCTCACACCTGTAATCCCAAAAGTTTGGGAGGCCAAGGCGAGTGGATCACTTGAACCCAGAAGTTCAAGACCAGCCTGGGCCACATGGCAAAACCCTGTCTTTACCAAAAATACAAAAAGTAGCCAGGTGTGGTGGTGTGTGCCTGTAGTCCCACCAACTCGAGAGGCAGAGGTGGGAGGCTTGCTTGAGCCCAGGACTTCAAGGCTGCAGTGACTCATGATTGTGCCACTGCACTCCAGTGTGGATGACAGAGTGAGACCCTTCTCAAGAAAAAAGTTGATGGAACCCGAAACGTCACGGATGGAAATCAAGGTGTTCCCACAGCACCACTGAGAGCAGGCAAGTCAGCCGTGGCCCTGCTGGCTCGAGTGTCAAAGTCAACTGTTAAGGTCACCGGTGGGCCCTGTCATTTCGGAGGCGGATTTGGACCTGGGCTGGTTTGGTGGTGGAAGCAGATGTTTGCAGATGCTTAACATTTTCTCTTGCTGGGTTGGACAGGCTTGCAGTCCGGTGCCTGGCATCTCACGTCTTCACCCCACCTGCCTGCAGTGGGGGAAGCACGCCAAGGGACGTGTCCTCGCTCCCTGCCTCGGGGGCTCTCCTTTGCCCGAGCTGGGCTTTGGCTGACATCATTGGTTTTCCTGGGCAGGGCCCAGAGCCATGTTGTGGTTCCTAATGCCCAGCGTCTCAGGTGGGAGCCTGGGAAGCCTAGCTGTTACTTCCTGTCTGGTGTATGGACTGCAAGATCAAACATTGTCACAAGATGCTCCCAGAAGACCTTTGTCTGAGTCAGGTGAGGGTTGACAGCATCCAGATTCCTGGTGAGAAATGAGGTCCAGCGTCACAGGAAGGATGGATATAACCAGCCCATCAATCCTAACTCAGTTTCTCTAGGTTAACAAAGTTAAAAGGGATTGGGGATATTTTTAAATGTACTCTGCATGAACCTTCAAGATGTATTCTTTGCAGTAAGCCTAAAACCACACTTGAAAGATCAATTCTGAAATGAGTTCCTAAAATAGCTCAGTGGCTGAAATAGCCCTAGTTTTTAAATGTTAAGCTTAAGAATTAGGATATTTCACATCCACTCAGTATTGTAAATGTCTTTGTGTTTCTTTTGAGACAAGGTCTCGCTCTGTCACCCAGGCTGGAGTGCAGTAGGGCATTCATGGCTCACTGTAGCCTTGAACTACCAGGCTTGAGTGAAGCTCCCACCTCAGCCTCCTAAGTAGCTGGGACTACAGGTGTATACCACCGTACCAGCTAGTTAAAAAATACATATATTTTTAAATAAAGACATATATTTTAAATAAATGTTGCCCAGGCTGGTCTCAAAATCCTGGGCTCAAGTGACCTTTCCACCTTGGCTTCTTGAAGTGCTGGGTTTATAGGGGTGAGCCATGGTGCCTGGCCTTCAATATTGCAAATGTCTTGAGAGGAGCATTGTGTTCTGGGGATCCCAGTGACGGGGACACTGGTCTGACTTCTCTTCTTGGTTGCATATGAAGTTTTTGCAGATAAATGTTGATTTACTTTATTTTGCTGAAATTATATTAAAAACTTATAATCACAGCTTATTATACAAGGTGAATAAAGCAAAGAGGAGAGTATTTAGGCCGAGATATTAGTTGAATGCTGTTAGATTTTTTTTTCTTTTTTTTTTTTGCTGTTTTTCATTTTTGTTTTATTTAGAGACAGTCTTGCTTTGTTGCCCAGGCTAGAATACAGTGGCGTCATCATTGCTCGCTGCAGCCCTGACCTCCTGGGTTCAAGCAATCGTTTCACCTCAGCCTCCCAAGTAGCTGGGACTACAGGTGCATGCCGCAATGCCCTACTAATTTTTAAATTTGTTGTAGAGTTGGAATATTGCTATGTTGCCCAGGCTGGTCTCCAGCTCCTGGGCTCAAGTGATCCTCCCACCTCAGCCTCTCAACGTGCTGGGATTACAGGTGGGAGTGCCTGGCCCTGTTTTTCATTTCTTTTGTTTGAGGATGTTGTCCTTTGATTTCTACCCTGCATTGTTGCAACGTCAGGATGGGGAGGCTTTACTGACATCCAGTGTTGAGGCTGCACACACTCCTGAGCTACGTTATGATACCATCTTAGAACACATTAAAAGCTAAGATTTTTCTTGCAATTCATGCATGCTACATACAAATACCTTTTAAAGTGGCCTTTTTTGGCCAGGTGCAGTGGGTCACGCCTGTAATCCCAGTACTTTGGGAGGTGAGGCAGGCAGATCATGAGGTCAGGAGTTGACCAGCCTGGCCAACATGAAGAGACCTGGCTGGTCTCTACTGAAGACACAAAAAAAATTTAGCTGGGTGTGGTGGAGCATGCCTGTAATCCCAGCTACTTGGGAGGCTGAGGCAGGAGAATTGCTTGAACCCAGGAGGCAGAGGTTATAGTGAGCCAGTATTCCATTGCACTCCAGCCTGGGTGACAGGGCGGACTCTGTCTCAAAAAAAAAAAAAAAAAAAGCCTTTTTTTTTTTTTTTAAAGTGCCCACAGCAGAGCAGCTCTCTAATCTTACATTCTGGTTGTTTCATTTTTCTGCAGATAGCTGTGCTGGGTGAATCTTAAGAAGAAAAAAAATGAAACAGCAGTCCACCCAGAGGAGGCTCTTCATGGGCCAGCGTTCCTTCTCCTGGTTTCACTTAAACACTCCCTGGAGCCTGAGGGCAATTAGGAAGGTTAATGTTTCTGGCAATCAGGTAGAAAGCTTATGGGATTCCAGGGCCGAGATAAAATCGGCCATTAAAGAAGCTGGCATCAGTGCGCACACAATGCTGAGCGCTGTGATCGTCTGTAGGGATGACTTGGGCCTGTTGTTTGGCCGGGAGTTTGTCCAGTTCCAGGGACTTCTGTGGCACTCACGCTTTGTCCATCATGAGCACCCTCTGATTCTCTGTCCTGTAGGAGCCAAGCCCGTCTGCCATTTTGCTACACCCCTGGGTCTCATGGAGGAAGGTCAGTCTTGGAAACACTGTCTGAAGCAGTGGTTCCTCAACTTGTTCAGCTGTCAGAAACCTGACCAGTCTTGGTGCTCCATGGCCTACCGAGAAGACAGCTGAACTGAGTGCCACACATGCAGTGTTCTGCAATAGGAAGTGCACCAGATCCCAGAGCCTGGTATAAGCATACAACAGGCATCCAAGGTGTGAGGTGAGGTGTGTAGGAAGAAAGCTAAAGTGGAGAAAAACAGCTTTGCTATAAACAAGAAAAGCCAGCTTCATCCAATTTCAGGGCCAGAGATCTTGGGACGTGGTCAAGAGTATTTTGCAACAGTTGGGTTGATCAGCTATGTTTCATGGTCTTATTAAAACAGCTAGTAACAGTCAGGCGTGGTGGCTCACAGCTGTAATCCCAGCACTTTGGGAGGCCAAGGCGGACAGATCACTGAAGTCGGGAGTTCAAGACCAGCCTAACATGATAAAATTCATCTCTACTAAAAATAAATTAGCCAGGTATGGGGGTGGCCACCTGTAATCCCAGAACTTTGGGAGGCCAAGGTCGATAAATCATTTGAGGTTAGGAGTTCAAGGCCAGCCTGGCCAACATGGTGAATCCCCACCTCTACTAAAAATGCAAAAATCAGCCAGGCATGTTGGTGGGCGCCTATAGTCCCAGCTACTCGGGAGGCTGAGGCAGGAGAATTGCTTGAGCCTGGGAGGTGGAGGCTGCAGTGACCCAAGATCATGCCACTGCACTCCAGCCTGGGCAGAAGAGTAAGATTCTGTCTCAAAAAAAAAAGTTTTATATCTCAGATATCAATAATTTAGTGTTCAATAAAGTAGGAAGTGAGTGATATAACTCCATTATAAAACGTGCATATTTCCTCAAAGAACATAGTATGATAATAATATATAAAACTAACAGGATCAAAAGCCTTCATTCCCATAAACAATGATCAGAAGATGTAATGAAAGAGGAAAACCCCATTTACAACAATAAAGACAAAACAGGAATAAAGCGGAGACATGTTAAACCTGTATGGGATAAAACTTTAAAATGTGTTTCAGGAAGTACTATTTTGGGAGGAAAAGAGAAAAACGTGTGTTTCATGAAAGGCACAATAGTACATGGAAATCAATGAAAAGACAGTCCTTGTTCTTGGAAGACTCAGATGAGGGCAAGACACGGCCTGAGAGCATGTGAGGATGACCCCAGATAGCCTGACAAGGGGGTCTTGTAAAAGGATGTTCAGATTTACCTATTCAGGGCCCTTCTTGTGCCTTCCCTGCCACAACCCTGGGATCAGCCATTTCTCCCAGGAGCCCTGGTCCATGTTTGTGGGGGATGGTGTTTAGGAGCCGTGTTCTGGGTACTTGGAGTGCTTAGTGCCACTGGGATGTCATTGAGTCAGTCCTTTCAGCATTGCTGTGTTAGTCCATACAGCTGATACAGAAATACCTGAGATTGGGTAATTTATAAAGAAAAAGAGGATTAGTGGACTCAGTTCCACATGGCTGGGGAGGCCTCACAATCATAGCAGGAGGCAAAAGGCACGTCTTATATGGCAGCAGACAAGAGAAAATGAGAACCAAGCAAAAGGAGTTTTCCCTTGTAAATCAGATCTCATGAGACTTACTACCACGAGAACAGTACGGGAGAAACTGATTCAATTATGTCCCACTGGGTCCGTCCCACAACACATGGGAATTACAAGAGCTACAATTCAAGATGAGATGTGGGTGGGGACACAGCCAAACCATATCAATTTCCAAAAATAAAAATGAAAAAAAATTTTTTCCTTTTTTTTTTTTTTTGTTTTGAGACAGAGTCTTACTCTGTCACCCAGGCTGGATTGCGGTGGTGTGATCATAGTTCACTGCAGCCTCCATCTCCCAGGCTCAAACAGTCCTTCAACCTCAGCCTCCCAGATAGCTGGGACTATAGGTGTGTGCTATCATGCTCAGCTAATTTTTTATTTTTGTAGACAGGAGGTCTCACTATGTTGCCCAGGCTGGTCTTGAACTCCTGATCTCCAGCCATCCTCCTGACTCAGCCTCCCAAAGTGCTGCGATTACAGGTGTGAGCCACTGCACCTGGTATGATTCACTTTTTTTTTCCTGATGCAGAGTTTCGCTCCTGTTGCCCAGGCTGGAGTGTAATGGCGTGATTTTGGCTTACCGCAACCTCTGCCTCCTGCCATAATTCTCCTGCCTCAGCCTCCCAAGTAGCTGGGATTACAGGCGTGTGCCACTGCACCTGGCTAATTTTGTAGTTTTTAGTAGAGATGGAGTTTCGCTATGTTGGCTAGGCTGGTCTTGAACTCCTGACTTCAAGTGATCCACCCACCTCAGACTTCTGAAGTGCTGGGATTACAGGCATGAACCACCACACCTGGCCAACTTCTGATGAACAGAATATGGCAAAAGCCCAGGGTGCAAGGAGACTGTGGCATCCGTCTTGTTTGTGTGCCGCCGCTTGTGTGCACTTGCTCTAAGGTGAGCCAGCTGTTGTGTTGTGAGCTTCCTTGTGGAGAGGCCCATGTTCCAAGGAACTGAGGGTAGTTTTTGGGCAATGACCTTGGAGGACTGAGTCCTTACAATATTCATGTGTGTAAGCTTGGGAGTGGATCATTCCAGACAAGCTTTCACATGAAACCTCAGCCCTGGCAGACACTTTGACCACAACTTGGTGAAACATTGAGGCAGAGGCACAGAGCTCAGCCACGCCCACTTTCCTGACCCCCAGATACTAAGAGAAAATAAGTGTTCTTTTAGGCTGCTAAATGTTGGGTTAATTTGTTACGCAGAAATGGGAAACAGATGCAATCTTCTACTAGCAAGGAAGAGTGCACCTTCTTTGCTTGTCACCTTTGGATTCCTGAGGCAAGGTACAGCATACTTAATATGGCTGCCAAGCACTAAGTTACTGAGTAACTTAAAAGCGTGCTTTTTTTTTTTTTTTTTGAGATTGGATCTGGCTGTGTTGCCCAGGCTGTAGTGAAGTGACTCCATCATAGCTCACTGCAGCCTCCATCTCCTAGGCTCCAGTGATCCTCTCACCTCAGCATCTGGAGTATCAGGAACTACAGGCACGTGCCACTACACCCGCCTAATTTTAATTTTTTTAATTTATTTTTTAAGACAGAGTCTTCCTCTGTCGCCCAGGCTGGAGTGCAGTGCCACGAACTCAGCTCACTGCACCCTCCACCTCCGGGGCGCAAACGATTCTCCTGCCTCAGCCTCCTGAGTAGCTGGGATTACAGACAGACATGAGCCACCACGCCTGGCTAATTTTTGTATTTTTAGTAGAAATGGGGTTTCACCATGTCGGCCAGGCTGGTCTGGAACTCCTGAGCTCAAGCGATCCGCCCGCCTCGGCCTCCCAAAGTGCTGGGATCACAGGCGTGAGCCACCGCGCCCGGCCCCAAGTATTATTATAATAGTTTCCACCCTGTATATTTACTTTTTAGCACCTATGCTGATTTTTTTGATTCAGCACGAAGTTTGAGTCCTATTTGTGTTATTCGCAACAGCCGTAGCTCAGTCATTTCGACTGCGAGTGGAGCTCCACACCCTGGACCCTCGGAGGAGGCCCCACCCCGTGGTGCCCTGCCGGCCGGGGCAGCTGCACGCCAGATCCCCCGAGCGCTGCGGTGCCCGAACCCAGTGACTGCACGTGTTCGGGGCAGGGCTGGTTACCTTGGCAACCGGCTGCCACCCTGGCAACCCGAGGCCCCTAGAGATGGCGTCACTAGCCCGCGCCCAGGCCTGGCTCCGATTCCCGTGCTGCCGACGTTTGCCATTAGCCGGCGGAGAGACGGACGCAGATTCTGTCCAATGGGAAGCTCCACCCTCTTGAAGGCGGGACTAACGCGTACCTGAGGCGCGGGTCCCTGCCGGAAGCTGGAGTACGCGGAGCTGCTGAGCAAACGCAGGTGGGCGAGGTGGACGCAGGTAGGCGCGTGGGGCCGCGGCGGGGTGGCTGGCGGATCAGGGCGCCAAGGAGACCCAGAGCCCCGGGGCGGGCTCCCACAGGGCTCCGCCCCCTCCACGTGGGTGCGTGGAGGCCTGGCGCGGGCGACCGAGCGGCGGCCCTGGGGTCTGCAGTGCTGGGGAGGCCCGGCGCGGGCTCCGACACCCGCAGCGCCTCTGTGTTAACCTGGCGCAGGCGAGCGGAAGCGACGCCGCTGGCTCCTAGTTCTCAGGCCGTCAGCCCTCGCCGTGGCTCTGGCTTCATTGTGTTCCTTTGAAGACGCGAGTTAGAATTAATTAAGCCCTGACTGCCCTCCGAGGCTTTCAGCTCTCACTTTCTCTCTTTTTTAATTTTTGAGGCAGTGTCTCGTAGTGTCACCCAGGCTGAAGTGCAGTTGCGTGATCATAGCTCACTGCAGCCTCCCCCTCCTGGGCCTATGCCTTCCTCCCGCCTCATCCTCCCAAGTAGCTGGGACCACAGGCCCACGCCACCAGGCCCGGATAATTTTTAAAAATGTTTTTTGTAGCAGTGGGGTCTCACTATATTACCCAGGCTGATCTTCAATTCTTGGGCTCAAGGGATGGTTCCTCCCACCTCAGCCTCCCAGAGTGCTGGGATTCCAGGCATGAGCCACCGCGCCCGGCCTCACTTTCTATCATAAGCGTGCTTTCCATTTCCTTCCTTCCATCATTCATTCATTCTTGTTTAAAAAAAAAGTTCATAGGGTTCCTACTGTGTGTCAGCACTGTTCAGGGCATTGGGCTGCAGCCGTAAACAAGTGGAGACAAGTCTGTGATCTAGTGAACTTACTTTCTGGAGGGAAGAGACAGATGAACAAGGTGCACAGAGCAGGTGGTTGTAAGTGCCATGGAGAAGATCAGAACAGGGGGGTCGAGAGTGGAGAGGAATAGGAGTGAGGCACCAGAACATTCCAGGTAGAGGAAAAAGCAGGTGCAGATGTAAACAGCAGGGAGTCCAGTGTGGCTGGCCCAATTTAGGCACAGAGAGAGAAAGAGGAGGTGTGGCCCCAGAGATGCAGGGAGGGGCCAAGGCTATCGTGGGGACCTTACTTTTCCTCCAGGTGGAAGGGGTCAGCCTAGGACGTTTTCGAGCGGAGGTGACACACAATCTGATTGAGGAGTTTAGAAGCCATTGTGAGAGGTGGTAGCTTGGACCGGGATACCCAGAGGATTGTAAGGGAGTCACACTCTGGGTGTATTTCAGTGGTAAACCAATGGGAGTTGGTGATGGGTTGGCCGAGTGTGTGAGAAAGAGAGGAGTTGTGGATGCACAGAGGTTTTCAGCTTAAGCTGCAATGTGAGCTTCATCAGATGGATGTTTATGGAAAGAATGAACACCAGGAAGATCAGATTTGTGAAGGATGATCAGGAGTTTTGATTATGAATTCTTAAGCTTGAGATGATCTGTGTGTAGATGAGATACATACGATACATATGTATGGTTATAAACATGTAGTTATATATATACACAATTTATACACACACACACATAATATGTATATATATTTTGAGATGGAGTCTGGCTCTGTTGCCCAGGCTGGAGTGCAGTGGCGCTATTCAGCTCACTGCAACCTCCATCAAGTGATTCTCCTGCCACAGCCTCCCAAGTAGCTGGGATTACAGGCAGGCGCCAGCACACCTGGCTAATTTTTGTATTTTTAGTAGTGACGGGGTTTTGCCATGTTGGCCGGGCTGGTCTGGAACTCCTGAACTCAAGTGATCCCCCTGCCTCGGCTTCCCAGCATGCTGCGATTACAGGTATGAGACACCATGCCCGACCATACATACCATATACACATATATATACACACATGTGTAATATATGTATAAACAGCATGTGGCCGGGTGCGGTGGCTCACACCTGTAGTCCTAGAACTTTGGGAGGCCGAGGCGGGGGGATCACTTGAGGTCAGGAGTTTATTATATACATGTATATATGTGTATATGTACACGTATATGACCATATATGTACATAACCATACAAAAACACAGTTGAGTTGGCAGTATAGTTCAAGGAGAGGGTTAAGAAGAGACCTGTAAATAGAGGAAACAAAGTCATCAGCAGCTAGTTGGCATTTGAAGCCACGTGACCGAATGGGATCACTGAGGGAGTGAAGAGGCTGGCACTAAGCCTGGTTCCTTCAGTGTTCAAGGGCAGGGCGATTAAGAGGTCAGAGCAAAAGCAGGAGTTGTGCTGTCTGTGCTGGATGCCAAGTGAAAAACGCCTGTCAAGAGAGAAGGAAGGGGCTGGGTGCGGTGGTTCACGCCTGTAATCCTAGCACTTTCGGAAGCTGAGGCAGGTAGATCACCTGAGGTCAGCGGTTTGAGACCAGCTTGGCCAAAATGGTGAAACCGCATCTCTACTAAAAACATAAAAATTAGCCAGGCGTGGTGGTGCACGCCTGTAATTCCAGCTACTCGGGAGGCTGAGGCAGGAGAACTGCTTGAGCCTGGGAGATGGAGGTTGCAGTGAGCCGGGATTTTGCCACTGCACTCCAGCCTGGCCAACAGAGCGAGACTATGTCTCAAAAAAACAAATAGAGAAGGAAGGATCAATAGTCCAACACCGTTAGGTCAAATAAGTTGCATACTGGGGGTCGGCAATGGGATTTAGCCACATGGGTGTCATTGTGGTAGAGTGGTTGGGGCAAAAGCCTGATGGGATAGGGGAGGAAAGAAGTCAGAGACATGGCAGGTAGGTGACTATTTAGAGACACAGTCTCACTCTGTTGCCCAGGCTGGAGTGCAGTGGCGTGATCTCGGCTCACTGTAACTACCCTCCCGGGTCAAGTGATTCTCCTGCCTCAGACTCCCGAGTAGCCGGGACTACAGGCAGGTACCACCTAGCTCGGCTAATTTTTGTATTTTTAGTAGAGATGGAGTTTCGCCATGTTGTTTGGTCTGATCTCAAACTCCTGACCTCAAGTGATCTGCCCTTCTTGGCCTCCTGAAGTGCTGGGATTATAGGCATGAGCCACCGCACCTGGCCTGTTTATTTATTATTTTTGTAGAGACAGGGTCTCGTGTTGTTATGGCTGGTCTCAAACTCCTGGGCTCAAGTGATCCTCCTGCCTCGGCCTCCCAAAATGCTGGGATTACAGGCATTGAGCCCCTGACCCTTGCCAGGGTAAACGACTCGTGAGGACTTTTCTGCAGAAGGGAGCTGAGAAGTGGGGTGCACGTTGAAGGGCACGTGGAGCCAAGAGAGTTTAAGATGTGGGAGGTTGCAGTTGCTTCAGCAGAATGGAGGAGCTAAGGAGGCCGGAGATGGAGAGTTGCTCAGAGCGATACCCCTAAGCAGGCGAGGGCGAGGAGACCTTGCGCAGGAGTCAGCGTTCACCTCACTGGGAGCACGCACTTGCTGGCCAGTGGGTAGGTGTAGCAGGAACTTGTGGAAGTTCCCTCTGATTGCGTTTGTGTTCTCAGTGACCAGGAACTAAGGTCATCTGACGAAAACAGAGAAACGGGCGATGTGGGAGGTTTGAGGTAGGAGAGGTGAAAGAATGCGTCATCCTGGGAGAGGGCCAGAGTAGGGACGTGTAGCAGAATTGCTGGGCAGCACCGAAATCCACGTGAGGTTAGTGGTTGTTTATCTTTTTTTGAGACAGGATCTTGATGTGTTGCCCAGGCTGGTCTTGAACTGCAGGGCTCAAGTGATCCTCCCACCTTGGCCTCCTGAGTAGCTGGAACTACAAGGGCTTGCCACCATGCCTGGCTAACTTTTTATTTTTTTGTAGAGATGGTGTCTTGCCGTGATGCCCTGGCTGGTCTCAAACTCCTGGGCTCAAGTGATCCACATTGGCCTTCCAAGTTGCTGGGATTACAAGTGCCACCATGCCTGGCCCCATATTTTTAAATAGTACCCTAAGGCTGGGCGTGTTGGTTTATGCCTGTAACCCCAGCACTTTGGGAGGCCAAGGTGGGCAGATCACCTGAGGTCAGGAGTTTGAGACCAGCCTGGCCAACATGGTAAAACCCGTCTCTACTAAAAATTCAAAAAATTAGCCAGGCATGGTGGCACATGCCTGTAGTCCCAGGTACTCAGGAGGCTGGGGTGATAGGATCACTTTAACCTGGGAGGTAGGGAGCTGAGATTGCACTACTGCACTCCAGGCTGGGCAACAGAGTGAGACTCCATCTCAAAAAAAAAATAAATAAATAAAAAATAAATAAATAGTATGCTTATAGTGAGATTTTTTTTGCTTGTTTACCACTTTAAGGCATAATCTGTTGGTATCCTACTCTGATAGATGTGCTTCAGTTTCCTCATCTGTGTACCTACCTCACTGGTCACTAGAATTAAATGGGCTAATATATGTGATCTCTTAGCATAGGACCTGGCTGGTTGTAAGTTCTCAGTGCACAAGGATTTTAGTAGTGAGTCTTACCATGAGTGGTTCCCTTCAAATCTTCTTCCTCTTTATAGATATTTATCTGAGTCACTAGATTTTATTTGCAGAAAGGCCTGTAAGGAAAAATAATGTTGATGAAGGGTCTTGGTGCTTTCTGACACAGTGATGTCAAGTCCCACATGTGCTGCTGATACCGCAGGTGAGCACAGCCCTGGCTGGAAACCATGCTCTACTGCCTTTTTTTTTTTTTCAATTGGAGACAGCGTCTCCCTTTGTCGCCCAGGCTGGAGTGCAGTGGTGCGATCTTGACTCACTGTAACTTCTGCCTCCCGGGTTCAGGTGATTCTCTTGCCTCTGCCTCCCCAGGGGCTGGGATTACAGGCACTCACCTACCTGCCTATCTAATTTTTGTATTTTCAGTAGAGGCGGGGTTTCACCATTTTGGTCAGGGGGTCTCAAACTCCTGACCGCAGGTGATCCACCTGCCTCAGCCTCCCAGAGTGCTAGGATTACAGGCATGAGCCACTGCACCCAGTCTTGCCTTTTCTTTCTTTTTTTTTTTTTTTAGAGACAGAGTCTCTCGCTCTGTCACCCAGGCTGGAGTATAGTGGCATGATCATGGTTTACTGCACCCTTAACTCCAGGGCTCAAGTGATTGTCCTGTCTCAGCCTCCCAAGTAGCTGGGATTTCAGGCTCATGCCACCATGTCCAGCTAATTTTAAGAAATATGTATTTTGGGTCCATGTGTGGTGGCTCACGCCTGTAATCCCAACAGTTTGGGAGGCCAACGTGGGAGGATCGCTTGATCCCAGGAGTTTGAGACTAGTCTGGGCAACATGGCAAAACTGCATTCCTACAAAAAATACAAAAATTAGGTGGTCATGGTGGCATACACCTGTAGTCCCAGCTACTCCACAGGCTGAGTTGGGAGGATCGCTTGAGCCTGGGTGGTTGAGGCTGCAATGAGACGTGATTGCGCCACCGCGTTCCAGCCAAAATTTTTTTGTAGTGACAGGGTTTCACTATGTCACCAGGCTGGGCACACTGCTTGATTTTTTGTAGAAAAAATGCACAAATGTGGTTCTCACAACAAACATTATAGCAAATGATCTTTCTCCCATTTATTTATTTATTTATTGTTATTGTAAAGTAGCACTTGGGTGTTATATTTTTTAATTTATGGTAAATAAGTTGAGAGGGATTATAGGTTTTTTTCTGGTATATGGAGGGGTTGTAGAACCGTCACCGCAATCTAATTTTAAAACTTTTCCTTCTCCCAAAAGAAACCCTGTTCCCCTTAGCAGTCGTCATTCTCGCATCGGCTTGCCCTGTCCCGATAAAAACCTCTCGTCTCCTTTCTGTCTCTATAACTTACTTAACCTGAGCATTTCACAGGATGGAATTATGCAGTGCGGAGTCCGGGGTGCCTGGCTTCTCTCACCTGGCAGTGTTTTCTAGGTTCATCCGTATTGTGGCGTGGGTCCGTCTGTCATTTCCTTTTATGGCTGAATAGTGTCCCCCGCGTGAATACGCGTGAATATTGTTTACCCCCTTCACTCATGGATGGACAGACACTGGGGTTGTTTCCACCACTTGGATTTTAGGCACAACACTGCCATGATCATCATTGTACACATTTTTCTGTAGCTGTGTTCATTTCTCTTTGATTGGCATTTCCTAAATGGCCCACGATGGTGAGCCGCGTTCCATGTGCTTACTGGCCCTTCGTATATCTTCTTTGGAGAGATGCCTATTCAGATGCTTTCCCCATGTAAAAACTGGGTTATTTGTCTATTATTATTGAGTTGTTAGAGGTCTTTATGTATTCTGATTACTAGTGTCTTGTCAGATACGTGATTTGCAGGAATTTTTTTCTAATATTATGGGTGGTCTTTTTTTTTTTTTCAAAGTATTACTGTCTTTATTATGGTATAGGGTATTATTTTATACATTAGCTAATTTTAGAATAAAAACATTTATGTACAACTGTAGAGAAACTGCTACACAGATAGCTCCAACTTAAATTAGAAAATATTTTCTCTGTAGAAAATAGTAAAAATTATAACATTTACCCAGTAAGTTCATTTAAAACAAATAGTAGCTAAATACATTATACATTTATAAATACAGGTTGAATTCTGGGATCCGGGAAGTCTTTAGTTTCATTTATTGAAGTGGCCATTATTTTAAGTTATGTGAAGTGAAATTTCTTTCTTTCTTTCTTTTTTTTTTTTTTTTTTTTTTAGACCGAGTTTCACTCTTTTTGCCCAGGCTGGAGTGCAATGATGCAATCTTGGCTCAGTGCAGCCTCCGCCTCCCGGTTCAAATGATTCTCCTGTCTCAGCCTCCCAAGTAGCTGGAATTAGAGGCATGTGCCACCACACCCGGTTAATTTTGTATTTTTAGTAGAGACAGGGTTTCTCCATGTTAGTCAGGCTGGTCTCAAACTCCTGACGTCAGGTGATCTGCCCACCTCAGCCTCCCAAGTGCTGGGATTATAGGCGTGAGCCACCACGCCTGGCCGTGAAGTGAAATTTCTATTAATCTTCTCTCTTAATTTATGCATGATTATTTTTCTTTATGCTAAATCCATAATCCACAACAAGGTTTTAGCTGTTCTTTTCTAAAGGATGGGTACCATATGCTTTTCATCTGCTTGATAAGGTACACATGCCTATCCAAATAATGAAGTGGTTCGGCTGTTATTACAGTGTGCCCAGAATTTGGGCAAAACCAGAATCTAATAAATTACACTGTCACCTCATACCCATGGCTTTATGGGAAGCCATGAGGAACAAGGGTGAAGTGATAAAACTGGCAAATGGGTCAAGGAATAAAAGCCATGAGAATTCTGAGACCAGAGGACAAGACAGATGTAGTCAGGGTTTAAGGACAGAGCTGAAGGTCAAACAGAAAAAGAACGTTGCCTTAAGGATCAGGAGCTGAGCTGGCTGTCAGAGCCCCTAGTACACAGTGAGTAAATGAGGGGCGGTTAGAGAGAAAGATTGGATTCAGCAGGAGAAACCAGGACTTAGAAAGATTCTAGGTGTTCACGGTAATTACGTGAAAACAAGACAGACCATGTGGCTTTAAATTTCGTAGCATATAGTATGTTCCAGGATTCCCAGTGCAGAAAGAATCTCTGGAAGTGAAGGCGGGAAGATAATGCCGCTCTGAGTTCCTGTGCCGTGTGGAATGTTTCCTAGAGGAAGAGCATATGAGGTATCAGGCAGCGTTATGCAGCCAGGGCTACATCAAGTTCTTCAGTTCCCTCAAAACAACTTCACCATATACAATTTGTCTTCAAAGGAAGCCTCCAGGCAGCTAAAACAAACTTTCAACAGAGATTCAGTTTAACACACAGATCCTGTGCTGTGTGGCTTTAGGAACTAGAGCACTGACTGCTTAAAACTCCCAGCTTGCCCGCTTGAAGTCAACCTCTAGAAACATTAGTGATCGGTGAGTTTTCACCATTAAAACAGTGCTCTAGCATGCAGATCCTACTGCTTCTTCTCTTTGCTCTCCATTTATGAATTTGTTACGTTTTTGCATTTGAATATTTCCAGTGGTTTTTTTGTTTTTGTTTTAAAAAAGACAGGGTTTCACCATGTTGGTCAGGCTGGTCTTGAACTCCCGACCTCAGGTGATCCACCCGCCTTGGCCTCCAGAGTGCTTGAATTACAGGCGTGAGCCACCACGCCCAGCCTCCAGTGTTTTTTTTTTTTTTTTGACATACTCTTCAGCAGTGCAAATCTGCCCCCTCCTCCCTAAATAATGTTGGTAAACAGTGTTAATCTTCCAATAGGAAGAAGTGGAGTACATTATCATGTAAGCACCATTTATCCAGCCGTCTTACAAAGAAAGCTATGAGACACCTTTTACATTTGAAATTCCTTAAAGACCGAGGCTTTCTATTAAAATGTACTTTTATATCTACTATCTGTGAAGAATTAACTCAAGCATGAATCACCTTATAATGAGAAGCTAAAAATGTATCAAAGTGCACAGAAGTGTAGGTAATCTATATCAAACATACTTCATCTTCCAAATCTAGAGCATACACCGTCTAAACTGTATTGCAGCCCAGCTAAGTTCGAAATCTTATTTCAAAATGTTGCTTGGTATTAAGTCTCAGTAGGCAAATAATAGGACCACAGGAGAAACTGTTCAAGTGTTCAGCAGGTACATTCCGTTAGGTATTTACTTTAGGGAAGGACACTTTTGAGTATAAAGACTGGTGAACTCACAAAGTATAGGCAGATACATGCTTGATGGTATCATCTAATCTGTAGATAATGCATTAGAATAAAAATGTAATGAAAGACTGATAAAGAAGTAGCAAAACAGTTATAAATGATAATGATCAGATGAAATAATTTAGATGAAGCTTGCCTGTGTCTGAAGGAGATAGGGACTCAGCAAGTGATCAGAGGGAAGCACAATGTGCTTTTAACTTGGCACAAAAAATCATATTCGGTTCTATATTGCCAAATATCATTCTCCTTTTCTATATACATCTTTGATTTCTAGTTATTGACTGATTGCTTTACTGAAACTCCACTTCTGGCCTTTGTTTTGGGATCAGCCTCCTGATTGCTGTCCTCTCGGGCCTCTGTTGCCTTCCCACTGTCCTCTGAATCTTCTATTTCCATCGCACTGTCCCATGAAGCCTAGACTGCCTTCCCACTGACCCCTGAAGCCTCCCTATCCTTCCCGTGGTCCTTCTAGCCCTGACTGCTCTGTGGCCACAGAGAGCTGCCAGTGTCATGAATCATGCCATTTCTTCTGTATTTCTGTTACTGCTGCGGTGGGTGTATCAGAGCACACACCCAGCTTTCCTTTGAGAAAGACCATTCCCTTCACTTTGAGACCAGTCTCCTCACCCAGCTGCTCTTTACATTCTTTCCAAGCATAACTAATATTTGGCATTTCAACTGACCACCACAAGATCATGGTCACAAAACCCACATTTGAGTTGATCAAGGAGTGCTGGTCTGCGGACGCAGCACCTGAAATACGGGGAAAGTGCTGCTGCCAGAGCTTCCACAGCTCGCTTCTCCTCTGTCGGCTTCTCAGCTGGTTGCTTGAAGTGACTGGGAGGCATGGCATCCAAAAGCCTGATGGCATCTGTGCTGGAGGCTTTTATTACTTCTGTTGCAGAAGGAACACCTATTTGTTTGAACTTAATTCCTGCTTTTTGTTCCACTTGTACTAATTAATAATCTTCCTTGTGCTGATAAAAGCAGGTGCACACGTGCATCCTTCCAGCTCTGCCTGCCCTCCTGGATGGATGAATGTAGGACTCCACATCCTTTGGTGGAGAGCTTTGTGTAACCAGATCAACCTCAGGGATGTCTAATTCACGTGCAGCGGCATTGGTTGCCACCAAAACTACCATTTCTAAGACTTTTTAGGGTGATTTCCCTTTGCTTCTGTGCAATGTCTCCATGCAGTGACTGGGCATCCTGCTTTATAGCCGAATTCTGGGACAGCTCCTGGGCTTCTTTCTTGGCCTCACAAAACATGATAGTGCACCCTTGAGGACCACTGTATACTCAGATGACATCCCCAGTGATTGCTGCCTTCTGAGTCCAGTGGCACTTCATAGCCAGAGGGTCCACAGTTATTGCCGTCTTCTGAGTCTTTTTACCAATCAGGTCCCCCTGTTCATATGTAGATTTCATGTATTTCTTGGCAACATTAAATAACCAATGAGGGCAAGTTGGAGAAAAAAGCAATGTTTGGGGATTGTCTTCAGAATCTTTCTTGTAGGCCACACATTAAAATCTCTTCCACTTGATTAGCATATCCCATGTCCAGCATCTAGTCAACCTCATCCAGGACAACATGCTTCAGTTTGGTGAGATGTAGTTTCCATTCTGTATGTGGTCTTTGATACGACCTGGCGTCCCAACCAGGATATCAGTCCCATTCCTCATGCCTTCAAATCGACCTCCATAGGGAGTTCCACCATAAAAGCAAGCCACAGACAGCTTTTTTGTGATGTCACTGAAGTCTTTGCTTGCTTGATTTGCCAGCTCTCTTGCAGGTGCAAGAACCAGTCCCTGAGGGAGACGCCTCTCTTCTTGCCCTGCAGTTCCCCATGAAGTTTCTCAGGCAAAGGGACGGTGAAGGAAAATGTCTCCCCAGTTCCTGTCTGCACCCATGCGATTAAGTCCTTCCCGCTGTAAACATGACAGAATGTCTTTGCTTGTATAGGAAATAGGAAGGTCACTCCTGGGCCTTTGAGAAGCTTAATAGTTTCTTCAGATAATGGGAAAATTAGAGAAAGCACCTTTGGTTTGTTCCACGGGTATTTCCTGCTCTGTTTCACTGTTACTTTCTTCACTGGCAGCTTCACTGGGGTTACAGTCAGGTTGAGATTGAGGAAATCCATTCTCCAGTTTGGATTCTCTCTAGTTTCTCCATTCATTTCCTTTTATTTCTTCATCTTCTTGGGATTAGGAGCATCTGTTTATTCCTCAGAAGGCTCCTTATTTTTTAATCACTTGTTTGGTTTTAGAAGAAACCGCTTTCTTTTCAATGGGGTCCTTTTTCTTTCTCTCAAACTTTCGGTTTTAGGAGAAATGTCATCTTGAGATAGCTCCTCTTTCTTTTTTGCCTTTTTGGATTTAGGAGAATTCATGTCAACTTCAGAAGGCGCTCTTCTCTTTTTACCTTGTTTAGCTTTGGGGGAAACAGTTTCTTCCTCTTCTGCTGTCTCTTCAGTCCTACTAGATTTTGGCCCCTCTTTTTTCTCTTTCTTCTAGGCTTGCTTTCACAGTGTCTCCACTTTTTTCATTGCAGTGTCTGATTCCAAACCAGCGTCAGTATGGAGTTTTCCTGACATCTTCAGTGCAGGCTACCCAGGCCAACCCGTCCACTCAACCATGTCGAGAGGAACTTTATTTTTTTTTATTTAGACAGGATCCCACTCTGTTGCCCAGGTTGAGATGCAGTGGCATGATCATGGCTTATTATAACCTGGACTTCCTGAGCTCAGGTCATCCTCCCACTTCAGCCTCCCAGGTAGCTGGCACTACATGTGTGTCACCATGCCTGGCTAATTTTTTGTATTTTTTTGTAGAGACGGAGTCTCACGGTATTGCCCAGGCTGATCTTGAACTCCTGGGCTCAAGCAGTCGTCACACCTCGTCCTCCCAAGGTGTTGGGATTACAGGCATGAGCCACTACGCATGGCCTGGGTTTTCTTTCTGCTTCGTTTTTTGTAGAGATGTGGTCTCGCTATGTGACCAGGACTGGTGTGGAACTCCTGGCCTCAAATGCTCCTCCTGCCTCAGCCTCCCAAAGTGCTGGGATTACAGGCATGAGCCACTGCACCCGGTCTCTTTACATTCTTGCTGGCATCCTTTGCAGCACAAAAGTTGTTGTGGTTTTTTTTTTTTGAGACGGAGTCTTGCTCTGTCACCCAGGCTAGAGTGCAATGGCATGATCTCAGCTCCCTGCAACCTCTGCCTCCCGGGTTCAAGCAGTTCTCCTGCCTCAGCCTCCCAAGTAGTTGGGATTACAAGTGCGTGCCACCACACCCAGCTAATTTTTTGTATTTTTAGTGGAGACAGGGTTTCACTGTGTTAGCCAGGATGGTCTCAATCTCCTGACCTCATGATCCTCCCGCCTCAGCCTCCCAAAGGAGGGTGTGAGCCTCCATACCTGACCTTACAGGCGTGAGCCACCGCACCTGGCCTGCAGCACAAAAGTTTTTTATTTTGTTGTAGTCCAATTTATTATCTCTTTTTTCCTTTGTCTTTTGCTGCTTATTTTTGGTGCCATATGTAAGAGGCCATTGCCTAATCCAAGGTCATAAAGATTTACTCCTATGTTTTCTTCTAGTAATTTTATGGTTTTAGCTCTTCCATTTAGAACTTTGATCTGTTTTGAGTTAATTTTGTGTATGGTGTGAGGTAGGGCTCCAAATCCATTCCTCTGTATATTGGTAGCCAGTTGTCCTAGCACCATTTGTCTTTCCCACTGAATTGTCTTAACAGCCTTGTTGAAAATCAGTTGACAGTAAATGAAAGTAAATGTCATTTTCCATAACAAACATTCATTATCTCAAAGCTATGAGTCACTTTCCCTTAGAACTATTAAAAGAAACCTTTCCATAATGTGGAAAAGTCTTTTATCCCTTTTTAGCAAATAGACATAGTGATTAAGTTTTTAAGTGATAACTTACAGAATGAAAATAGATTTGACTTAACTTTTATAGTAATGGGTATGTAAATATTTGCTGAACTTTTCTTCTTTCTCTCACAAAGTAATTGGCTGGCATGGTCTTTTGTCTTTTCAGAGCCCCTGTGTCAACAGTCTCTCATTCTTCCAAGATTTCTTATTATACAGCTAATTGAAATCTGTGGCCTCTGGTTTCTGATGCTTTTTAAAGATAAGGCTCAATTAAAGAATAAGGGGCTTGGAGTTTTCTGATTCCACAATAGTAATATTCTTTCAGTGTGCTGTTAACCAGTGACAGCCCCAAGTAGGTTGGAGGGAGCCCTCGTGCAGGCTGTGTCCTTTGCTCTTCGACTTTCTCCTTGGTTTCTGGCTTCACCTGGCATTCCAGGCTCTCCTTGCCCTCCCCTGACTCTTTCTCACAGTGAGTGGTGTTTAGACCCACATCTGGGCTCTAGGTGGGCTCAATGCTGCCAAGCTCTTTCCATGATGATCATCCTTTTAAAACTGCTGGTCTGTCATAACCTTTCTTGCTTTACTCTTCTTCTTCTTTTTTTAAACACAAAGTCTCACTCTTTTGCCCAGGCTGGAGTGCAGTGGTGCAGTCATGGCTCACTGCAGCCTCAACTCCTGGGCTGAAGCAATCCTCCTACCTCCACCTCCTGAATAGCTAGGACTGCAGGTGTGCATCGCCACGCATGGCTGATTTTTTTTTTTTTGAAGGAATGGAAGCGAAGATGCATGGCCAATTTTTAAAAAAATGTTTTGTAGACATGGAGTCTCACTATGTTGCCAGGCTGGTCTCAAACTCCTGTGCTCAAGCTATCTGCCCACCTCAGCCTTCCAGAATGCTAGGATGACAGGCGTGAGCCACCGTGCCTGGACTATTTTAATTTTGGGGTGGGATTTGGCTTTCTTGGTGGTTCTTTGTGGGTGTGTGTCTGGGCTGGAGGCTGTGTGGCGAAGCAGCGTGTGTGCTGGGTGTGCTGGCTGTTGAGCTCCTGTCTCCCAGCTTCACAGTGCCTCTGTGCTCAGCTCTGAGGCCCACACAGTCTCGGGCTCTGCAGAACACTTTTCTGTTCTCAGATCCTTTTACAGTTCCACCCAGTAGGGGCGGCAGGAGAGACTGGGAGCTGGAGGGTGGGAAGGAGCGTAGGAAGGAGTGTGGTGAGGGGGTGGTGACAGGGACCTGGGGTCGGGCGGGGGCTTCTAACCTCTCCTGTTATCCTGCCACTATTGCCTGCAGGAGGCTTCGCTGCAGCAGCAGGTGTGGGCCGGGTTTCTGCTTCTCCCTCCCAGAAGCAGCCTGGTCAGTCTCTGCCCGTACCACACCCTAGGTTCTTCCTTAGCATCCCTCCATCAGGGGCCAGCCCCTCCAACGGGCTCCCAGGGCTGGTGACCTCAGCTGCCTCTCTTGGTTCCCTCATCACACAGTCCCACAAAGGACCCTGGTTTCGCCTTGCCTGGACTTCTCTGTTGCTGGGCATGGTGTTCTAGATACTGCTGTTCTGGGGAAAGGAGGCCTAACCAGACGCCCTCAAATGCCGCATCCACCCTCATACGTGGCCTGCTCCATGCTCCCTGCACACTCAGAGGAGATCCTGGACTCACGGTGGTCCTCGAGCCCCTCCACCTGTGGTGGCCAGGTGTCCTGTGATGGGCAGGGCCAGCATCCTCTACCTGTGTGGCACCACGGCTTCCGTAATTGATAAGGAGCATGAGTGAGCCCATGATAGGAGAAAGTGAAAACAATTCAAAATATTCAGTCATTAGGGAGAAGACAGATTTTCATCTTTGGGATATTACAATACTGTCACTAAAAATGGTTCGCGCTTTCCCCTGGTCTTTCATAGTTCGGAAAAATAGACGTGCAATTATTGGAAAATTTTCCTGTTTTTGAAATTAAAAAAAAATAAAACTTTGTGTTCATGTTCAGTTACAAATACAGAATATATAATCCATGTATGATTGCAGCTATGTTAAATAAAAACACTCAGAAAAAAGACCTAATGGGGCTGGACATGGTGGCTCACAGCAGTGGTCTCAGCACTTGGGGAGGCTGAGGCAGAGGATCGCTTGAGCCTCAGGGTTTGAGACCAGCCTGGACAACATAGCTTGTCTCTACAAAAGATTTAAGTTAGCCAGGCATGGTGGCACATGCCTGTGGTCATAGCTACTCAGGAGGCTGAGGTGGGAGGATGGCTTGAGCCTGGGATTTCAAGAATGCAGTGAGCCAAGATCGTGCTACCACACTCCAGCCAGGTTGACAGAGTGAGACCCTGACTCAAAAAAAACCCAAAAAGACTGAAAGGAAATACACCAAAATGTCAAATTGGTTATCTGTAGGTGACAGTGAGCCAAGATCTCGCTACCACACTTCAGCCTGGGTGACAGAGTGAGGCTCTGACTCAAAAAAAACAAAAAGACAGGCAGGAAATACACCAAAATGTCGAATTGGTTATCTGTAGGTGATGAAACTTGGGGGTTTGAGTTTGCTTTAACTTTTATATGTTTTCTTTATTTTCTGAAATATTATTTTTTAATGGAGAGTGTCCCACTTCTTTTTATTTAAAAATCTGATATGAGCTAAGCCTTTTATTTCCTTGTCTTTAGCAGTTTACTTTCTCTGTTGCAGGATGGCAAAACAGAAGAGAAAAGTTTCCGAAGTGATGGAGAAAAAGAACAAAAAGCTGAAGAAGACATCAGCAGAGAGGCCACTGCTGGGCCCTGAGGCTGCGCCAGATGGTGATGGAGCTGGCCCCCAGGTAAGGCCACCAGTGCCTCGCTGGCCCTGCCCTCTGGGATCCACCTGTTACTTGATCAGGAGGGAGAGGGGGCGACTCTGCCTGCTGGTCTCTCCATGGAGCAGAGGCTGGAACAAGTGCGGAGGCATGGATGGGCTTGGTGCCTTCCAGAAGCAATTGTAGGACAAAGAAGAATTTTAGTGAATTTTGGGTTGGAACCCCATGACTGCCTTTCTTAGCTGCCAGGAAACTGCTGTTTTGGGTGCCATGTTGTGTAGGGGCTTGGTGGCGGTGTGCAGGATGGGGAAGAGACTGCAGCAGGCCTTTGTTTGTGTCCTGGGAAGGTGCAGGCGGCAGCTCCTCACCGGTATGTGTGCAGGGATGTGGCCTGATAGCCTGTATTGAAAAACACACATCTAGAAATGTTAATGTCTAATAACACAATGATTGTGAGTTTGAAAATCACCTGTTAGCATCACTTTTTAAACTGCACTCAGTGGATTATAACATTGAGATTTGAGTATCCACCACCATTCACTTGAAAAAAATACACGAACAATCTTTTCCTAAAATTATGCATTTTTATTCCTTGTTTTTTTTGAGACACAGTCTCTCGCTTTGTTGCCCAGGCTGGAGTGTAGTGGCTTGATCTTGGCTCAGTGCAACCTCCATCTCCTGGGTTCAAGCAATTCTCCTGCCTCAGCCCCCCAAGTAGCTGGGATTTGGGTGCACACCACCACACCTGACTAATATTTTGTATTTTTGATAGAGGCGGGGTTTCACCATATTGGCCAGGCTGGTCTTAAACTCCCAGCCTCAAGTGATCCTCCCGCCTCAGCCTCCCAACAAGCTGGAATTACAGGTGTGAGCCACTGCACCCAGCCTGCATTTATTTATTTATTTTTTGAGATGGAGTCTCACTCTGTCGCCCAGGCTGGAGTGCAGTGGTGCTATATCAGCTCACTGCCACCTCTGCCACTCCGGTTCAAACGATTCTCCTGCCTCAGTCCCCCAGGTAGCTGGTATTACAGGTGCACACCACCACACCCAACTAATTGTGTGTATTTTTTTTTTTTAAGACAGAGTCTCACTCTGTTGCCCAGGCTGGAGTGAAGTGGTGGGACCTCGGCTTATTGCAACCTCTACTGCCCTGGTTCAAGTGATTCTCCTACTTCAGCCTCCTGAGTAGTTGGGATTACAGGTGCCTGCCACTGCACCTAGATATTTTTTTTGTATTTTTACAAAATAGATACATTTTGTGTTTTACAAAATAGAGATGGGGGTTTCACCATCTTGGCCAGGCTGGTCTTGAACTCCTGACCTTGTGATCCACCCGCCTTGGCCACCCAAAGTGCTGGGATTACAGGTGTGAACCACTGTGCCTGGCCCAATTTTTTGTATTTTTGATACAGTTGGGGTTTCACCATGTTAGCCAGGCTGGTCTTGAACTCCCGACCTCAAGTGATCATCCCTCCCTGGCCTCCCAACACACTGGAATTACAGGGATCAGCCATGTAATTCATGTCAGCCTGGGCTGCATTTTTATGTTTGAAAGTATTTCATTACTTACTGCATCATGTTTGTCCTCCACAAAAAGATTTATACATTTAAATTAGAAAACATAAAAAATTTTTGTTACCCACCAAGTTCTGAGTGTTAAATTTTTCTTCTGCATCGAGCTGTGTTTACCATTAGTAGCATGTACTTGATCAAAACAGCATCATAGATTAGGAATTTTCACAGATTATTCTACATAAAGTGAAATTGACAGGCGTGCATCATGTCATGATCAGGGCATTGTGACACTGTGTCATCACCCCACAGGAGGGCAGGGCTTTCCTTGTCGCTGCAGTTGGTGCACGTACCTGTGGATTGGGCTGCCATTGCCTGAGAGCGACCCGGTTTCCGTGGCCTCTGTTCCTGTTTTCAGGTCAGACTTAGGTGCTGAGTGCTCTTGTTGACACAGATGAGTAAACAGGAGCAAGAGTTTTATTGTAGCTTTGTTGCTTAAGTCTTTAAACTGAGACCATTCTGTGATTTGGGGCACTTACTTTCAAAATTTATTTTTAAAGATCTATCAGTAAGTGACAGTTGGACTGGGTCCCTGAGTTTCTGGAAGAGTTGGAAGCCACCTGACTTGTGCTAGGGCATGGTGCTGGCTTGCTATATTTGTTCACTTCCCCAGGGTGACACTGGGGTTCAAACTCTGCCGTTGTTTAGTGCTAGAGGTCCTGTGCCAGGGTGGTATGCCGTCGTGAGATGTGGGGTGGCAGGGGCCCTGTTTTTCATTTGTTTACTTCCCCAGGGTGACGCCAGGGTTCAAGCTCTGCCATTGTTTCCTGCCAGAGGTCCCGTGCCTGGGGCGGTATGCCATCCTGAGATGTGGGGTGGCAGGTAGCCCTGTTTTTCATTAAATGAGAAAAGGGCCGCTGTGCAGAGGGAGGCGGAAAGGGGGAGTCCATGTTGGCTCTTCTTCAAAGTGGCTTCCAGCAGGAGGCAGGCACAGCTGGCGCTTGGAGGGGCTCCGAGGCCACCTGGCTGCGGATGCCTGGGACAGTGGAGTGTGCCTGGTTGATGGGTGTAGCCCAGATCACTCTGGGATCCTGTCCAGTGAGGCAGCACTGAGCTCTTGGAAGTTGACATGAAATCATGTCCACATCTGCGGCTGCAGGCGGCTCAGCAGCCGTGGGTGGAGGGGAGAAGCCAGGGGTGTGTGCCTGGAGGAGGTCCTGGCTGTGTCTCGGAAGGTCATCTCTCAGCTGCCACCCCCCAAGGGGTGAGGGAAGCCAGACAGCACCCCCAGCAGAGCCATACAGCTTGTCCTAGGCTCTCTTTAGTGGGACACCAAAAGGCTACCTGGAGGTGGAGGCCTGGCAGGTGCAGACATCCTGCGGCTCCTGTGCAGCGGTCAGGAGGCAGCCCAGCATTGCACCCCAGCCTCGCTCTGAATTTTGGATCCTGCTCCGCAGGCTGTTGAATTCCTGTGTCCCCCAGTCCGACTGCCTCTTCCTCGCGCCTTCTTCACAACTTGAAATCCAGTGGTGCAGGTGCTTTTAGGTTCTTTTTGGTTTCTGGGTTCCAGATGGACGCTGGTTTCCTGAGAGCTGTTTGAGCTCTTGTTCTGTGATTCAACCCAGTTCCAATTCTACAGCGCCTCAGAGCCTCAAGCACATGCAATTTTGGTGGGCACAGCATCATCCTGGACTTAGAGTTGAGTCGTGAGGCTTCTGGGTCTCCCTTCTTGGTGAACCTCCTCCTGCCTGATCCCTACACAGGCCACTGGTCACTGGCAGGACCTGCAAGACAGCTGGGCTTATAGTGACTGGGCAGAGGTTAAAACTTGCACCCAAGTGAGGGAGTGGTGTGTGTCCTTTTGTTTAAGTTGAAGTAATTTTTTTTAAAGTATGTGAGTGTTTTTCGTTAAAATGCATGTTGATTAAAAGAAAGCTGGAAAGCAAGAGGCGAGAGAAGAGAGCCTTTGGGTGTTTCCTTTAGCTCTCCTTTGAGGGCCGGGCTTCTGCTGGTCTGTAACACGTGGTTGCCGGCAGAGTCGCCCGCACTATCGCTTGGCCCTCCAGCCCCTGGCCCTCCAGCCCCTGGCGAGGAGTTGGTCTCAGGCCCACCCAGTTGAGCACTGGGGAGTGACCTGGAACCGGTTTCTTAGTCTTTGGAGGAGCTGGTAGCGGGAAGAGGGCCTGGGAAGCTGGGGAATGCGGTCTCAGTGGAGCCGGGTTCGACAGCAGGGGTCGGCAGCCACACTCCTTCCGAGGGAGTTGGCGGAGGGAGTTGCCTTCGGCGGGATTCTCTGCAAAGTGCATGCCCTGTGGCCGGTGTCCAGGCTGCTCGGAGGATTTTCAGATGGGTCTCTGTGACTGAGTGCAGGGGCCCGGGGGCTCATGGTCTGATGTGTCCAGGAGCCAGTCTCCCAATGAAAAGGAGTATCTCTGCTAATACAGATAGTTCTCTGCTGACTCTCCCTGGTTCTCATGGGAAATTGTTAAAAAAGAAGGTTTCAGGACTTTTTTTGAAGTGGAACCTAAGTGCTTAGAATGGTGGGTGGCTAGGCCTGGGGAGCAGCATTCCTGGGCTCCGGAGGAGCTTGTGGAAAAGTACTGTGCTGGCTCCCTCCCCATCCCGCAGTGGATCCTGGATGAACCTCTGGAATCTGCCATGGAGGACAGAGAAGCCTGTGTCCCCCTGTGGGCCATCGTGTTGTCCTCCCAGCAACGTCCATCTGGGGAGCCCACGGGTCAGCGGCCGCTCCCGGGGCCCCGTGCAGCTTCTTCCCACAGTGCGAGCACGCTGAGCTTGTGCCAGGATCGCCGCCATGTCCCCAAGCGCTGGGAACGTCATCGACCCTTGGGGAGCATTCCCTCAGCATTCCAGTTTCCACTCAGGCCTGTGGGCTTGGCCCAGGAAGCTGCCTGAGCTGGTGCACTCACTCTCCCAGGGTTCTGTCCCTGGTGCCTCAGTCTGACACCACTGAGGTATGGCTGCTCCTTGGTCCCGGGCAGCAGGGCCTCAGGGCCTCGGCTCTGGACATTGCTTGCTGAGCTCCCTATCCCAGAGGCCCCTGCTGGCCTGGAGCGCTGGGGCTTGTGGTGGCCCCACAGGAGGAACAGTTGCTCACATGGGCCTGTCTTGTGTCTTGGTGACTGGGCAAATGACTGCCTGCTGGTCTAAGAAGGGACTGGCACCTGCCGTTTCTGTCCTCAGTTCTCTGGAGAGGAGGCTCTGCCACGGGGGTTGGCATCTCGGGCCTTTCCTCCTGTGGGCCAGAGGGGTCCCAGGGTTTGCCCTCCCTGTCTGCTTCCTGTTTCTTAGCTAAGCCCTCCCCGGGGAGCTGGGGTTTAGGAGTTCTGTCTTCACGTTCCTTTAACTCTTCCAGGCCTGGTTTCCCGCTTCAGCGGGTTGTGAGGATGAGGTTTTAGATAACACATTTCCCTGGGGCAGACTGTGGGGCCCCGGCTGAGCCAGGCCTGCTGCTCAGCATCCTTTGGGGCTGGTGGACGTGGAAGGAGGTCATGGTGTGACTCGGTAGGTCTTTCTGTCTTTTGCCCTCTTCCTCCCTTTCCAGCCTCACTAAAAGGGACCCTTAGCTTCTGTTTCTGTTTGAGTCATGGACCTGTATGTGGGGGAAGGCAGTGTATGTGTGACTGCCCCATGCAGAGCCAGCCGAGTGGCTGTGGGTTCGGAGGCCCCTGTGGCAGCCCGGCCACCTCTCTGCTGCTGTCAATGCCGCTTGGCTGCCCGGAAATGGGAAGGTGGGCTCTCCCAGTCCACTGCTGTCAGACAACTATCCTGGCTTCATAAAAATCCCTTATGTGTACAGGCACTTTCCATCCACACACATGGATTCTTGACAGCAGATTCTTAGCAGCCCGGAGGCCCTGGGGGCAGAGGTGTGGGTGCTATGCTGGTTTCAGTCACCTGGCCAGCTAGTCCTGGGGAAGAGACTTACCCCTGGTTTCTGACTCTGGTTACCTCATAGAGCACACTAGCAGAGACCAGGATCCCTTCCTGTGGCTGGCTGCAAGCGGCAGAGGCTAAGCCCAGGGCAGGGTCCACGTATTGAGGCTCCATGTAAGGACCATTGGGGCTTGAACAAGGCCTCGGCGTATACAGCACACTGCCCTTTGTGAGCGCTGCCCTGTGTGAGCGCTGCCCTGTATGAATGCAGTGGCCCGTGGAAGGCTGTGTGGGCGGTTATAGATCCAGGGCTCCATGTTCCCAGGTCCAGCCTTTCTGGTCCTGGGTGTTTTGTGGGCTTGGCTGAAACCCACCTGAATGACCACCTGGCTGCAGGGCCTGCGCCTTGCACGTCCAGCACGTGGGGCCACAGGTCATGGCCAGGCGGAAGGGAGCACGGCCAGCACGTGGGGCCACAGATCGTGGCCAGGTGGAAGGGAGCAGGGTTTCTCAGCATGGACAGTCCACGTAGAGGTTGTTGAGTTGCTGCTTTTGTAATCTTGAAAATCAGATATGAATTACATGAGCCTGAAGCCCGCAGCTTTATGAAACCATCCAATGAGGCTGTGGACTTAATGGCCTTGAGAATTTGCTCAGAGCCAGAATACTTAATACCAATAGTATTTTGCCCCAAGAGGTATTACGGCTCCGGCAGTGGGATTTTTGTCATTGAACTCTCAGGGCTGAGTGGTTGCTGGTGTCTGCGGAGGCTCCCTGGCAGCCCGAGTGGTTTTTCTTAGTAGAATTCCAACCACCCCCACCAACATTGTTTTTATTTTCCTGGGTCTGACTGCTGCGTGCCGGGCTGTCTGTGACTGAGTTATAAACTAATAGACGCGTACAGCTGAAAAGCAGGTGGGACCTGAGGAGCTGTCTTACGTGTGGGAAAACTGAGACCCCGAGAACTTCCTCGGTCTCCCTGAGGCCCACGTAGGCGACAGGAGGCCGGCTCCCTCCTCCGTCCCTGCCGGCGACGCAGCCCCCTGTGTCCATCCATTTTTGTGGCTGAGTCATATTCCATGGCATTTGGTGCTGCTAGCTTCTGAATTTTGGCCACTCTCCTGGGTATAGTCTTGTTATACTGAGTATGTGATTTTAAAAAAACAGCTTTTTATTGAGGTATAATTGACATAATGTTAGTTTTTTTCTTTATGACTTCTTTTTTTTCTTCCAAAAGAAGTGCTTTTCTCTTTCACAATTAATTATATGCATATTTTCTTATGTATTTTTTCTGTTTTGTAGTTTTTATATTTTTTAGAACCAAAATTTGTATTTATGTTTATGTTTATATTTATGTGAGATAGGGATATAACTTCTTTTGTTCTAAAAGAAAGACACACTTGACTTAGAGTCTTTTGTTGAGTATTCTATCCTTTTTTTTTTTTTTTTTTTTTTTGAGATGGAGTTTCGCTCTTGTTGCCCAGGCTGGAATGCAATGGCGCAATCTTAGCTCACCACAACCTCTGCCTCCCGGGTTCAAGCGATTCTCCTGCCTCAGCCTCCTGAATAGCTGCGATTACAGGCATGCGCCACAACACCTGGCTAATTTTGTATTTTTAGCAGACACGGGGTTTCTACATGTTTATCAGGCTGGTCTCCAACTCCCGACCTCAGGTGATCCGCCCTTTTTGGCCTCCCAAAGTGCTGAGATCACAAGCGTGAGCCACTGAGTCCGGCCGAGGGTTGTACTTTCCCCATGTCCTCTCCGGCACTGTGATTTGCGACCTTCTGATTCTAGATATCCTAGTGTGTCTAGGAAGTGATAGCTCACTGTGGATTTGATTGGCATTTCCCCAAGGCGCATGATGGTGAGCATCTTTCATGTGCTTCTTGGTCATTTTTATATCTTTCTTGGAGAACTGTTTATTCAAACTTTTGCTGCTGGGCACAGTGGCTCACTCCTGTAATCCCAGCTCTGGGAGACTGAAACAGGAGGATCACTTGAGGCCAGAGGTTTGAGACTAGCCTGGGCAACTTAGCAAGATCCTGTCTCTACAAAAAATTAAGAATATTAGCTAGGCATGGTTACACATGCCTGTAGTCCCAAATGCTCGGGAGGCTGAGGTGGGAGGATCACTTGAGCCCAAGATTTTGAGGCTGCAGTGAGCTATGATCTGCACTGCACTCCAGCCTGGGCAACAGAGCAAGACCCTGTCCCAAAAAACCCAAGAAACAAAAAGCCAACAAAACAAACCCTTCCGCCATTTTAACCACAGTGGTTATTTGTGACTTTATTATTGAGTTGTGAGAGTGTTTTATGAATTCCAGATATAATTCTTTATCAGATATGTGACTTGCAGATAAAGCCAGCAAAATGAAGCCTTTCCCCATCTTAACCACAGTGGTTATTTGTGTCTTTATTATTGAGCTTCGAGAGTGTTTTGTGAACTCTAGGTACAATTCTTTATTGGCTATGTGACATGCAGCTATTTTCTCCCATTCTTTGGCTTCTCTTTCACTTTCTTGGTGATGTCCTTTGAGGCACATACGTTTTTAATTTTGATGAAGACCAGTTTATTATTATTATTATTATTTTTGTCTGTACTTTTGATGTCACGTCAAAGAAGTGATCCTCCTGCCTTGACCTCTCAAAGTGCTGGGAATTCAGGCATGAGTCCCTGTGTCTGGCATTACATTCACGTTTTTGATTTGCTTTTCGTTAATTTTTGAGTGTGGTGCGAGGTGGAGGTCCAGTTTTATGCTTCTGCACATGGATATCTGCTTGCTCCAGCACCACTTGTTGAAAAGACAATTCTTTTATTATTCGAATTGTCTGGGAATCCTGGTTAGACTAGCCTGTTTTTTTAAGAGTTGTGTAGTATTCCATTACCTTGTTTTACCGTAATTTATTTAGCGAGGTCCTTGCCACGCTGTTTAATACTTTAGTTTTTTTTTTTTTGTTTTCAGTAGAGATGGGGGTCTCACTATCTTGCCCAGGCTGGTCTCAGACTCCTGGGCCCAAGCAATCCTCCCTCCTCAAGCCTCCCAAAGTGCTGAGATCATAGGTGTGAGCCACCTCGCCTGGCCATGAGGACTTCTTCATTGTTTTTTTGGACAATGTTTTTGACCTTTTATTTGTATGAATTTTGGAATCAGCTTTTATATTCCACGAAAATTTTTCTGTTGACTTATTGAGGTTGTCTTTTGTGTTATTCAGGAAAGTTTTCTGGTTTTCTCTGGGAAGGCCTTGCTTGTTTCTTGTTAGGATTCTTAGATGTTTTTGAGTCTGTTTCTTCCTTTGGTGTGTCATAATGGTTATTGCTGGTGTATTGGGAAATTGCAGATAATTTGGATGTTGATCTTATAGCTAACTGCGTTGTTGAACTTTCTATTGTCAGTTGATTCTCTTGGATCGGGCTTTTTTAAGTAAATGAAGGTGTCTTCGGAGAATGACACATGTGTCTCTGCTTCGTGTTTGTGCCTTCTTTGTTTTTCTTCTAGCAACAGCTAGGACTTTTGGGCCAGTGTTGTATGCTAGAGGTGATCATCCTTAATATGGCCATATAATTAATACTTTCCAAAGCAGAACTACTTTTGTGTTTTTGGCATAACCCAGAAGCCTCATGTTTTAAAGTGATTGCTGGGTAAGCTGCGGTCCTGTGGTCTTCTCGTTTTGGTCTCAGTTGATTTGAAAAGACACATCGTGTGCTGCGCTCTGGATGGGAAGATGGGCAGTGTGTGTGACGCCGGCAGCATTCCCATAGCAGCAAGGATAGCCTTCTTTTTTGTCTGTTTTTTGAATAAGCACAGGCCTGTGGTCCCAGCTTCTCAGGAGGCCAAGGTGGGAGGATCCCTTGAGCTCTGGAGTTCAAGGCCAGCCTGGGCAACATAGCAAGATCTGGTCTCTAAAAAACAAAACGAAAAAGGCACGTTGGTGATAAAGTCCATCTGTGAGAGCTGTAGTGACATTAGTGGGTCTGTGAGAGCTATGAGCTGCAGTAATGCCATCCTGCGTGGGCTTTGCTTGCCAGCCCCAGCTTTCCCAGTCAGTCCTAACTCAACCACGTGCTGTGCACCTGCTGTCTGGGGCAGGTTCTTTCAGACCCAGATTTCTTTCATTTCTGTCTTCATGGCCTGGCCAGCCCTTTAATTTTCCTTCCAGTCTCTATTTCCTCACATTCTCTGTGTTGGACCCTCGCCCTCACTCGTCTGTAATGGATAGAAATAACTTAGCAGCAGTTTTCTGAGATCAAGTTAGAGAATTTAACTTGTTCAGCAAATGTATCTTAAAAGTTGAATTTTTGTGCTGCTGAAAACACATACTTAATGCTGTGTTAACATCTATGCTTCTATATGCAATAGGTCATGTGAGTGTTGTTTCATGCGTTTTTTGTTGAAAGAGTTCTGTGGTTTCATAGAGGAAGGTGGTAACCTGAGACTGTGTGTGTGTTTGTGTGTGTGTGTGTGTGTGTGTGTGTGTGTGTAGGATGGGGCAGGGATTAGGGAGCTTCAGAGTCCTCATGTTCACAGTAATTTGTGCGGGCCTTTCCAACAGATCACCTGTTGCAAAAAAGCCGTGTGTGAATTGTACCTATGCCAGTAACCACACTGCTTAATATATGGGCTTGCGATCGCATCCGTCACTGCTGGGTGTGATGATCTCACAAAACCTGAGAAAACCGATGAGGGATGGATGGCGTCTGACCTCGGAAGCGATTAGCAGCTCAAACTGACTTCCTGTCCTCTGCGCTAAATAGCAGACAGCTCTTGGATGCCCGGCGAAGGCAAGCCTGGCCACAGGATGGGTCTGTAGCGGGGCGTTTCCCGAAGGGTGGGCAGTGGCAGTAGGGGGCAGCTTCTCAGTAATGTCCAAGAAACATTTGGTGAAATTCAACATCCTGACATGAAGAGAATCAGTTTCTTTGCTTTCCCCAAGAAACATTCCTCCTAAAAAACAGCAAAGGTTTATTATAAAATCAGACATCTTTTTGGATTCTGTTTGTCTCAAAAGATGAGAATTTTATTTTTAAGTAAGTAGAGACTTTGAATTATTTCCACCAAAGCATGAGTTTTCACTTTTTTGGACTGCAGCCTAGTAAAAGACATGCCTACAGTATACACAAAGGTGAAACAGAAGCCCCCACAGGCATCTCAAGCAGAAAGGGGTTTAACACAGGGAGCTTGGTGCTGACAAGGTTACTGGGAAGGCTACAGAGTGAGCTTGGCTCCTGCCCACTTCTGACCCTGTGAAAGCAGCTGCTTCGTGCGGGTAGGGGCAGCTCTCCCTCGAGTCCCTCTGCCTCCCCACCTTCCATGCGTCCCTCCACCTCCCTGCCTGCCCTGTGGGGCCTCAGGCATGTGCCCATCTCCCTGGCAGAAAGGCTTCCTGGCCACCCTGGTTTCTGAGCCCCAGCTCACCCCACAGTTTGGGCCTGGCAATTCCTTGCTCTTTATCAGCTCTGGTTTGCTGGTCTTCCTGATCAGCATCTCTTTACCCCACCCGTGGGAGAGCTGGCCTCAGTCCTTCCGTAAAGGCCACCTGGGGAAGCTGCCAGCCCTCACCCTTCGCAGTCTGTGGAACAGGAGCAGCCTTAGGCGGTGAGCAGCCCAGTGGGGGCAGCCTTGTCCAAACAAAGCTGATTAACCCACAGAGGCTGCCTGGGACTTGACCCAGGGGGCTGTAGTTTACATTCTGTGAGTCTAAACATTGAGCCCACCCAAGGCAGAAATAGCACTTCCCCAGGCTCACCACCATCCACACTGGTGAGAGGGTAGATTTACCTCTTCAACGGGCAGCTCCAGCAGCATCTGAGGTCCCTCCCCGGCTGCAGGGCAGCCCCACCCTGACAGATGATGGCACTTGGGCAGCAGGTCTTTCTGCCTCCAGTTCTGGGTCTCCTCCTGCATGGAAGAGGCACTTTGAGTAAGTGTCTGGGCCAGTGGCTGCACGGTCTGGCTGCGATCCTTGGGAGGTTGGCAGGACTCTGGGTTTCTTACGGGAAATGATCAGGGCTGTGTCCTTGCTACAGTGGGAAAGACTCCCATGGGCACCGCTGCACTGAGGGCTAGTTAGGAGAAGAATAGGGCATCTGTGAGCAACCAGAGTTCATTTAACTTGAAATAGAAAATTAGTATCTACGTAGATGGGAAGTTGAGCCCCCGAGAGGTTTGCACTGATGTTGCCATTCTTCCTGAGCTCAGGCCTCTCCGTTCGCTCCCGGGAGACAAGTTCTAGAAGAGCCCCAGAGTGGAGCGCAGCCCTCCTGCTGTCCAGGCCGAATCCTGGAGCCCCTTTGCTCTCTCACTGTCCAGACTGAGTCCTGGAGCCCCTTTGCCCTTCCCACCGTCCAGGCTGAGTCCTGGAGCCCCTTTGCCCTCTTGCTGTCCAGGCCGAGTCCTGGGGCCCTTTTGCCCCTCAAAGCCTGCCATGGCTCACAGAGCTTCTGCACCACTCCTCATCTGGGAGTCAGAGCTGGCACCTGCAGAATTACAGGCAGAGATGGTGGCTTGGGATGAGGTGTACTTTCAGAAAATCAGAGCTGTCTAATAAGAGGAGGTAGTGAGTTATCTGTCCTTGGAAATGCTGGGGCTAAGACGTGGTGGGCATTGTAATGGTTGTCCCGGGAAGGAGTCTTGTGGGGAGTGAGATGTAAAGTAGGTGACCTCCTAGTCCCTGCACAGTGCTGCCCATCTGATTCCAGCTGTTCTGCGTCCTGCGGGGCCTGGTGACCCATCAGCACCTTGTTATGCTTACGGAACCTTCTCAGTGCGGATGGTTGAAGTGGGTTCATGTCCCTGCCATGTGGGTTGCACACCTGCCCCCAACAGGCTAAGCACTGGCCTGCAGAGCCCAGGAGTGGCTGCTCCTGCCTGGGTGGTGCCTTCCAGAAACAAGCACTCACTGCTTTCAGGGCGTCGGTCGCTGGGGGGCGGCGTGAAAACAGAGGACTCGGCAAGCATGGTGCCATCAGGGCGCTCACTCAGACTTCCTCTTAAAGCAAATTTATGTTTAAGATAATGGTAGATTCATAGTAAATTTCAAAAAAAAAAAAAAAAACATGTAAGAGGGGCCTGTGTGACCCAGCTTCGCCACTGATAATACTTGGATATAGCTGTCTCAAAACCAAGACATTGACCTGCATGCATGGCACAGAGCTCGTTCACAGCCCATGTGTTGTACGTACGTGCGCGTATGCACGTGTGCAAGTGTGTGTGTGCGCATGTAGTGTGCGTGTGTGTGCATGTGTGAGTGTGCGTGCGCATGAGTGTGCGCGTGAGTGTGAGCATGCGTGTGTGTGCGTGCATGTGCACGTGAGCGTGTGTGAGAGAGTGTGTGTGTGTGTGTGTATGTGTGCGCCCTGCAGTTTTTCCATATGGGTAGCTTTCTGTAACCACCGTTGTGGTCAAGATACAGGAGGATCCTGCGCTGCAGGGCTCCTGGTCCTGCTTCTTCACAGCCTCTCATTCATCCATGGAGCAAAGGATGTTTGGGTCTCTAGGTTTTGGCTTTTGTGAATAAAGCTCTGTACATATGCGTGAGCATAAGTTTCCATTGCTCTGGCATAAATGCCCAGGGCGTGGCTGCTGGGTTGCATGTTGCATGTATGTTTAGATGTTGGCGATGCCACTGTGCTTCTCCAGAGTGGCTGTGCTGGTTTGCGTTCCCACCGTGAGCACGGCAGAGGCTGGTCCCCTGCACCCTGGTTGGCACTTGGTGTCATCGCTTTTTCGTTTTAGCCATTTGGATCACCACGCTCCTGTTTCGAAAAGAACAGCCAATTAATGTCCTAGGAATTAGGAGAAGCAGAATTAAAACTCTTTGGCTTTTCCAAGGCTTGTGTTATGTGCTGTTGGCCTGATCATTGCTATAAGCTGCCAGGTGCTGGGTAGTGGGAACTTTCCTTGCTTCACGTGGGGCCATCCAGGGCGTTCCTGTTTGAAGTGGCTCATTTGCTCTGTCTATGGGACAGACACTCTTGTGGTCTCTTTCTCCAGGAGCTTTTTGGGAGTAGCCGTCCCAGCCACCCTGCCAGGCATCATGCAGAGTGAGCAGGTGGAGGCTGGGCCGCAGGGCAGGCGAGCTGCTGGCCGGCCTCTCTCATCTCTAAGCTGGGCTTTCTTAGCCTGCTGGTCAGATCCAAAGAACCGCTGAGAAACTGGAGGCCTGCAGCCTTCCTCACTGCCAGGGAGATCGGACCATCCTCACTCTGGGCCAAGGGAAACAGGATCCACTTCCCCGTATTTCAGAAACTCCCCACTGCCCTGTTTGCACGTCAATATCTAACGCTGTAATTGCTGCTGTGATCAGCCCAGATGTTTGCAAGTGCTGCTTCTTTGTGGTCAACAGAAAATAACTCAGCAAAATGTAATTTTTAAAAAGTAATATGTATTATTTTTCCTGAGTTATACATGATTCATGTAAAAAAAATTAGAAAACAGAAAAATTTACAGAAGAAACCGGAAAGACTGATTCTGCTGCCCTGAGCTGATGCTGCAGTTAATGTCCTGTAGCAGCTGCATGTTCTGAGTATTCCTACAGTAGGCGTGTTTGCTTTTCCATATGCAACGAGTCCTCTCTCAGTGTTGCCCACCCTGAGGGCCTTGGAAACTGCAACCTTTTGTATTTTTTTTTTTTTTTTTTTGAGAGGGTCTCTCTCTGTCACCCAGGCTAAAGTGCAGCTGCGTGATCCTGGCTTACCGCAGCCTCAACCTTTCTGGCTCAAGTGATCCTCCCCCCTCAGCTTTCCAAGTAGCTAGGACCGCAGGTGTGTGTACCACCATGCCCAGCGAATTTTTGTGTTTTTTGTGGGGACAGAGTCTTCCTATGTTACCCAGGCTGGTCTTGAACTCCTGGGCTTAAGCGATCCTCTCGCCTTGGCCTCTCAAAGTGCTGGAATTGTAGGCGTGAGCCATCGCACCTGGCCAGAAACTGTGACTTGAAGCAAAACAACCAACGGCAGGCCCTTTTTGAGTGTCATCGTGTTCCGCCGTGGATGAGAACAATAGTCGGTTTCATTTTATGCCTTTCCCTTACAGTCGCACTTTGAGAGAACCTTTGCCATCAAGAGACTCACGCGAGGCCTCGGCCGCAGGAGAGCACCCGTTACCCCGCGTCCACCCTGGGTGCCATGATCCAGTGTGACAGGACACAGTGATAGCTTTAATTTCACCTTCTTAGATGACTGTTGATGGTCATTTTCCATGTACATATTGTTCATTTGTTTTGTGAATTGCCTGTGTGTGTTTTTACCACTTCTATTGTGATTTATCTTCTCTGTATTGATCTGTAAACACATTTCTTATACTACGAGCCCTTTATCTTTCCTTCATGTTTCAAATATTTTTCCAGTTGAGTTGTTTGTGTTTATGGCTTTTGCCCTACACAGATATCGGCCTCCCACGCCCCACAGCTCTCTGGCTGCACAGGCCCCCCGAGGACTGCGTCCCAGACTGCTCCCTGGGGACGCGGCCCCACTGTGGATCTCCCCAACCCCCGACACCCGCTCCCGCGCTACCCCACAGGAACCATGGGAAGACGTGGCGGGGGATGCGGGAAGAGCACTCCGGCTGCCCAGATGGCCGTGCCTTCCCATTGAGGGTCCTTCCCAGCGTCCATTGGAGACCTTGACCTGGGAGGTGCCAGTGCGGGGAGAGGATGAAGTGTCTTTCATTTGGCCAGGGTTCCTCTCAGAGCCACCTCACAAACAGGGGAGCCCTGCTCGGCATCCTTGTCGTCGGAGGCCGCTGCTCCCTAATTTGGCAGCAGATTGGTTAGCTTAGCTTTTCGTGGTGGTGTGTGCTTTTCTTTCTGGCACCTCAAGGTATTTTGGCAGGAAGCTAGGAGCCAGCTGCGTGGGGATTGCTGCTGCATGGAGTCGCTACCACATGCCCTTGTTCTGCCAGAGCCCTTCCACAGATGGAGCACTGACTTAGTGCGAGCTCCCCCACCTTTTGTGGCACCTGCTCACCTCTACACTTGGTGTGGATTCGCGTAGGCTCCTTGTCTGGGTGTGGACGGCTGGGGAGAAGGTGCCGCCCTTGACGCCCTCCCCATGCTGCCCTCCGGCGCACCCAGCCCAGGGCTCTCAGTGGCATTTGTGGAGAGAGTGGACGTAGTTAGAGTCCGCCTGTGAGAAGGTCAGGATGGAGGTGGTTGCCTGGAAGACAGAGAGAGTTCTCTGCTGGCATCTGGACCGAAGTCACCCGTGGCGCTGAGACACAGAGGCACATGGGAATCAGGAAGCTGTTCTGCCCGAGGGCCTGTCAGGTGGGGAGAGGTCCTGCCGCCCACAGCAGTGTGAGTGGGGAGGTCATGTCCACACCTGCAGACTAAACTCACTGTACCCCAGGGTGTGGAGGGACCAAATGCTGAGTTGGAAGTCAAATGGAGCATTACACCGTAGCCTTCACAAAAATGAGTGGGGAAAGGGTTTTCTATATGCTGTTAGGAACCCCTCATGTTGGCTGGATTCCGCATGCGATCGTCATTCAGCCTGTTGGGATTGGGACTGTTGAAGAGTCTTAATTCTTTTATCGGATTAAAGTATTTTAAAATAAAACAAATACATGCCTATAATAAAAGACTATGTAATGCAGATATATAAAACTTCTGTCAATATGGTGGACTGGTTAACATGGGAAATAGTCCCTTCTGCTTCAAATACATAAAACTACTGGAAAAGGCCAGACACAGTGGCTCACGCCTATAATCCCAGCAATTTGGCAGGCCGAGGCGAGCGGATCACCTGAGATCAGGAATTCAAGACAGCCTGGCTAACATTTTGAAACCGTCTCTACAAACAATACAAAAATTAGCCGAGCATGGTGGCAGACACCTGTAGTCCCAGCTACTCGGAAGGCTGAGGCAGGAGAATCGCTTGAACCCGGGAGGCAGAGGTTGCAGTGAGTCGAGATCGTGCTACTGCACTGCAGCCTGGGCACGGGCGACAGAGCAAGACTCTGTCTCAAAACAAACAAACAAACAAAAAAACAGAAGAAGCATAACAGCAGTATTGTTTAACATAGCTAAGTCAAAAGCAAGAGGTAAAGAAGAGACCCAGCAGCCGTGCTGGTGAGGGAGTGGATGCTGGATGCCCCCAGAGGCATCAAAGCGTGTGTATGCTTTAGGGGCAGGTGTGTCACCAGTGATGCGGCACCCCGGGTGACCTTGGACACTCAGGCAGCAGCAAGTGGAACTGAACTGCCCTTCCAGCCAAGAGCCACTTGTCTTCCAGACAGGAGGCACAGAATCCTCTTAGCTGGCCGAGACACATGGCAGGGAAGCTGGGGTAGGTGGAAAGCCGTTCACACAGAATCAGAACCCCAGGCAGATGTGCACTGACCCACCTCATGGGAACCCCCTTTGACAAGTCAGCACACTGCACATTTGGGATTCACAGACTCTTCAGCAGATGGATGCAGAGCTGCCCACAGGCCTGCCAAGGACAGCAGCCCTCCTCTGCTTCCTTCTGGGGTGCGGGGCTCCAGTGTGGGAGGCAGCCCTCCTCTGCTTCCTCCCGGGGTGCAGGGCTCCAGTGTGGGACACGGCTCTCCTCTACTTCCTCCAGAGGTGCAGGGCTCCAGTGGGGGACATAGTCCTCTTCTGCTTCCTCCTGGGGTGCAGGGCTCTAGTGGGGAATGCAGCCTGCCCCTCCCCACGTCAATCCCCTCCTGTATCTTCTCCCTGCCCTGCTGTCCTGGCCGCTCTCGGCTGTGTCCTCTCTCCCACACGATGCCCAGAACACAGGGGTTCTCAGAAGCACCGGATGGATTCATCTCTGGGGCTTCGCTCTGGCTGGGTCTGGTTGCCCCTCTGATTCCCAGACACACCCTTGAGTCTGTGCAGGGACCAGGCGGCTGTCTCTGTTGGGCGGGGTGGGGATGATGTCCCCACGTGAAGAGTCCACATTGCTGGCAGAGCCTGACAGCCTGGGTGCTCAGCTGGGCAGCATGCGAGATCAAGGGCGGGAATGGTGAGCAGTGAGGAGAAGCTCCTTCTGCAGCGTCCGCGCAGTGCGTGTCATGGAAGCACTGCATTTCCCGTTTTTCTGCTAAATAAACAGCATCGAAGTAATACAAGGAAAGGTTTAGCAAGCAACTCCCTTTTCTTTTACCTCTCACCTCTCCCTTCCGTGTGCTCCTCTCTATTCCTGTGATTTGGACACGTCTTTCTGACACAGCTGAACACTCAGCATACACTCGATTTATACATGATCTTTTAATATCATTCTTAATTTTTAAAAACAAAGCCTTTTTCTCCTCTTTTTAAAGTAAGGCACACCCATTGTGAAAAATACAGAAAACGTGGAAATGCTGAAAAAGAAATGTTTGGTAAACTTTCACATGCTTGTAATGTTTTTCTGAGTCTTTTTAAAAGCACGTGCTGGCCTCCTGGTTTTGCAAGTAGCATTGCCACAGTAATTTGTAGAGTGAGTAACCATCAGGGTCCCACAGATCATTGATTCCTTTGCCGCTTTTGAGACTGAACTGTAGGGCACCCGGCGAGGCAGCCCCTGGTCATTCTCGGGCACCTGCTCTTAGAGGCCAGAGGCTGGGGAGTCGCCCTCACGCTTGAGAAGTCTGTTCCCACGGCCAGTGACGGGACCAGGCCGGCACCCGGGTCTCCTGACCGAAGCTATTTCCATGGCTGCTGTCTTCTTGGCATTGGAAGGGACATGTCACTTGGTCACCGTATTGAAATTGCTGGTCATGGTATACGTTTGGTATCTCCAGCTGAAGTGAAATTTTGTTCCAGAGGTGCCAAGAGCTTGTGGCTTGTCCATGCTCCTGCCCTGGCCATCTGTCCAGGGTTGTAAAGCCTGTTCCTTCATTACAGCTGTTTTTCTTTGATAAAATCACAATACATATTAAGAAAATAGAGAGTGCAGAAGCGCAGGCTTCCTGTCTATGCCTCTCATCAGCTCTGATTATCTCCACTTCCTGACTGTTCACAGGAAGCCTCTGAATAACATCACATTTATTCAAGGAAGTTTATTGCATTGTAACGTTCACTAATGTTTATAAAGAATATTAGTCACTGGCTAAGCAGACAGTGTACCCCAGAAAGTTCTTCAGTTTTGGGTCTAAAGTACCAGAATGGACAGATGAGGCTGCATATTTGTACAGTCTTTTCAAAATTATTTTTGTAGCAGTATGAGCAGATTTCCCAGGACAGAGCATTCACAGCTGGGAAAACAGTTGTTGCTTTGAAGATGGTTTTCCCAGGCACCCGGCTCACGTCTCCTGCTGTCAGGCGCATAAACAGTGTCTAGTTTAAACTTGCTGTGCTCCTGGTAATTCTGAGTGGCACGGGGTGGCCTTTCCACGTAAGCTGCGCGGGCCCCTCGGGAGCACCCTCGAGCTGACCTGGAGGAGGAGGGCCTTGTTTCGATTTACCCGGCGCCACAGTAGCGACGTGCAGGCATCAGGGTGTGCAAGCACCTTGGAGCCACTGGCTTCTCAGGTGTCTGAACTTTCATTTACTGCTCATAGGTGACAACGCATTAGAGGTGGGATCTCATTGTGTTTCCTAGGCTGGAATGCAGTCACTGTTCACAGGCATTATCACTGCAGTCTCGAATTCCTGGCCTCAGCAATTCTCCCGCCTTGGCCTCCCGGGCCACTGCATGCATGGCGGATGATGCTTTTAAAGGTTGGTAAATAAAAGCCTGTGTTGCACTCCTGGCCTTGGTGCGGACACATGGGGTTGGCCCTCTCTAGGGCCTCTGTGGCCTACCCGTGGTTGAGGACTCAGCACAGCTGCCACCTCTGCACAGGCAATCTGATCCCGCCTGCTCGTGTGGGATGGTGACCAGATGGGGCTGAAACCTGTGGGTGGCACTGAGATCCCAAAGCACAGAGCCTTGAGTATGGTGGGAACTTACTCCCTGCAGATGGCAGTGGCCCGGGGCGGGGCAGCTCTGCTGTGGGCCGTTCGGGGGGCTCCTTCCACCCTTCCTGTTCTCCCCCGGCACCCCACCAGGTGCTGTCCACACTGCCTGGTCCTTGGGAGCCCACCCCCATGCTAGTTCTGGGCTGGGCGCCCTCTGCACACCTGTGTTTCACTGCAAAGTGGGGAGAACAGCAGACCCTTGTTGGGGGCCAGGCAGGCGCCGTGAGACAGTGCACGGGAACCCGTCTCAGGGGCCAGGCAGGCGCCGTGAGACAGTGTGCGGGAACCCGTCTCGGGGACCAGGGAGGCGCTGTGAGACAGTGTGCGGGAACCTGTCTCGGGGGCCAGGCAGGTGCCGTGAGAATGTGCACAGGAGACAGAGCACAGTGCTCTCCTGCGCAGGTAAAGGACTGTTGCTACTGTTTTGTTTAAATCAGTCATAAATGAAAGTGTGGTCTGAATTTTTGAAGTCGGGCTTTGTAGCAGGAAGTCTGGCTTTGTCAACAGTTTCATCGGCAAATGTCTCGTGGTACAGTTGAACTCGAGAAATGAAAAGACAAGGGATAATTCGTGTGGTGACAGACTTCTCAGGTGCAGATATGCCAAGATAACTGCATGTTTTGTGGGGCGTAAGGTCATTCTAATGAATGTTGTATTCATAGCACCTGATAGCTGGGGTTTTCTTTAAAGAAATTGAATGACTGTGCCTTCCCACATCAGGGCTTTTCTCCAATAGCTGCTTCCACCGTGACACTGTCACCTGAAAATCATCAGCCCAGAGAATGAAGCTTTCGTCCTTGCCCAGCATAGACGCTTGTCTGTTACCATAGAATCAGGCGTGGGTATTTTTCTCATCTTGATGACTGATTTACTGTGTCAGCTGCTGGCGTGCTGCCTCTGAGGTGGAGGGCTTATTTTGAATGAGGGTAATAGCCCTTCCTGTAGGCCAGAGGTGGGAGTTTTGGGGATGATCATTTGTTTGGGTAGCCGTAGCCATGTAAGCACCTTTCCCTGTGGCCTGCAGTGTTCACCTCCATTTGTGTGTGAACTTGTCGCACCTTTGCCTCCTAGGCAGGGCTGCCAGGGAGGAGGTCTCAAGTCTGGCAAGATGGATGCGTGGGTGCCACATGGGGTGCGTGCGTGTGTTCGTGCACGTGTGTGTGCATGAGGCCACGTGGGCTGGGGGTTCTTTCCATGGAGCTTCCTGCCTCACGGGGTGCCCTGCCCTCAGCACCCTCCGCACACATGCCTCTGTGCTCTGCCCGTCTTGGTGGGCCCGGGTTGTAGCCTGCTGTGCAGGTCCCTGAAGCAGGCAGTATAGTCGTGTTGGAGGTGCAGGCTGGCTGGTTAAGAAGAGGCGCAGAGCAGTGCTGGCAGCTCCTGTCCTGGTTTGCTCTCGGGGTGCTGTCGCCAGCTTCTAAAGAGGACTGTTCATTTACCAGGGATGGGGTTGCAGAGATTCCCATGCATAGAAATGGTTTCCTCATAGTTTGTATTTTGTTAGACGTCATCTCAAATACGTGGCGTTTTTTGTCTGCCTCTGAGTTGTCTTCCTCAAAACAAACCCACCCACAGCTCCCCCACTGCCAGCTTCTCCAGACAGGCAATCCGAACACCAGACTCCCCCCATGGCTGGCACAGGCTCAGGGAACTGTACCTTCAAAAGGGCAATGGAACTTCACCAAAGAAGACAATCAGGGAAGCCGTCTCTCATGCCGCAGCCCCGTGGCACCCAGGCCGCAGGTACTGGCCTGAGCAATTTGCAGGCGTTTGCCAAGCGGGGCAGGGCCACATCGCACCCCCAGCTTGAGAGTCCATGGAGCCTGCGCACAAGGGCCTTGGCGCATCCGCATTGCGCATCCCTGCTTTCACCTGGCAGGCTGAGGCACTCACTGCCTCTGCCTGGAAAGAGAAAAGATGATTCATCTCCAGCAGGTGGGTCTCTCCCCAGATACATCACTTTCTTCACAGTTTGCTTGTATTTGTTACTGGCAGATGACACTTGAGAGTTCTTAAGTAAAATTGTGCACTTCTGGAGCCGAGGGGGAGCAGGAAGCCCGGGATGCTTTAGGTGTTTGTGGGGGAATGAGCTCTCACAAGCTGGGGGCTGCGTCCTGAGCTCTGCTTGCTGGTGCTGTCAGGGGCACGAGATCAGAACACCATGCAGAAAGCCCAGGAGACCCCGCCCAGGCCCTGGCCCGCAGGCCGAAGAGGCGCTGTTCTCAGGCATGGGCATGTTTGGTGTCACTCTTCGGAGAGCCCAGGAGACCCCGCCCGGAACTCGGCCTGCACGCTGCAGAAGTGCTATTCTCAGGCATGAGTGGGTTCTGTGTCATAGAGACGGGAATTGGGTCTAGGCGGAAGCAGGGTGTCTCTCCCCTCTCAGGCATGGGTGGGTTCGGCGTCATAGGGACGGGAGTTGGGGTCTAGGTGGAAGGAGGGTGTCTGTCTCTCCCCACTCCCTGGTGTGCCCACCTCCCTACACCACGTTCCTGCTCAAGCTGCTGGGGGGACATGTTCTTTTCCTCCCAACTCTTTTACAGCAAGGAAGAGCGGGCTGTCCTTTTTCTTACTGAAACCCTCGATTCTGTGTCTGATGTCGCTGATGCCATGCCTGCTTTCTTGGCCTTGTGCAACTTCCCAACCCACTGCGCATGCTCACTTCTCAAGGGTAAGGCGGGCACTGCGCCTGCGGGGGTCCCCCCTCAGGGAAGACTCATGGGAAAGGGGCGCAGGATCGTGGTTCAGTGGGTTGCCCGTTCTCCAGGTCGCCCGCTGGGGTCTCTTCTGACTGCACCTTCCTTTCTTTCCTAAAGCTTTTTAATAAACACCCACTCCTGCTCTGAAAAAAAAAAAGGTTTTAAAAACAGGTGAATGGAAGGTGGGGCATGGTTTCAAACACCTCTTTGGTTTTACCAAAGAAGCAAGACCGTTTTGTGTGGGGGTGACAGTGACTTGGTGTTGAGCTCCAGCGTGGCCTGGAGCTGTGAGTGTCACGGTTGTGGTTAAGTAGAACCTGATTGTGGCTGCAGATGCTGATTTTTCCCTTCTTCTCCCTTCCCCTTCTTACTTATTGTAAGAGATGCACGTCAAGATCTGACTGCACCTTAGCAGGACCGCACCCGTGGAGAAGGGAGCTGCTGCTCCTGCTGGGCCCAGCTCCCCGCGTTTCTCTAGCGCCGTGTGCCAGGCGCATGGCTCTGAATAACACAGTTGGTTTTGCGTGTGGTGGACTTTGGATGGAGTCGTGTTGTGCCTTTTCTTGTGTTTTTCTTTTCTGGCTGCACTTGGCACCGTGCTGTTGCGTGTGGCTCTTGATGGTTAACGTGGGTGGTTCACGTGCCTCAAAGCCAGGTCTGTGGCTGGGGACACGCTGCCCAGCCCATGGGAAGAGGGCTCTGCTGTGACTGCGTCTGTGGCCAGGAGCCTTCTGTCACGTGCTGCCAGGGTGCTGTAGCTTGTTCCTGGCTTGGCCAGACTGGCCACTGCCTCTTGAACCAGAGAACAGGGTAAGGGTGGTCCCAGCTAGCCGAGACTCAGGAGCGCTGCCTCGCTTTCTGGAGGCCAAGCAAGCCGAGCAGGGGTTCGTGCTGTGCCCACGATGCCCACATCCTTCTTGCTTGTGACTGCCTGGGGCGGCTGACATCACCCTGAGCCTGCGGCCAGCCCCTCGTCGCAGAGAGCTGCAGGCTGCGTGGAAACCGAGGCTGGGAGTTCAGGCTGCCGTGGCCATGCAGAGTGGGCAGGGCCGTGTGCTGGGACTCAACAGTGGACGCTGGACGGTCCGCCCCACAAGGAACCCGGGCCGCTGCGCGAAGGCTGATCCTGGCGAGAATCAGACCAGAGGCTGAAGGCGGAGAGCTCTAGAAGTTATCCAGGAACAGCCGGGGGGAGGAGCAGGGGCAGGAAGGAAGGGGCTTTGTGTAAGAAGCCGTTAGCTGAGTTGTGTGCCCTTAGAGACTCCATCGGCAGATGCTTGCCTTCTATAGAGCCAGCCCCTGATCCCATGCCTCACACGGCTGCTCAGAGCTGCTGGGCCCCTTCCAGGACTCCCAGCAGCTGACTTCTGGAGATAAGTTTCAGATGGATTCCACCCAGTACCTGGGCCTAGCAGCACACTAGCTTCTGGGGCCTTTTGTTCTGTTCCTTTGGCTTTTAAACCCTTGTTCCCAGGCTCCATCCTCCACCCACCGGACAATGGCAGAAATCAGACAGAGCCACCACAGCAGGTGACGTTTCCCAGCAACACCGCCTGAGCGTGTGCAAGCAGAGTCCATGGGATTGTGTGCATGTACACGCCTGCCCTCGTGGCGCACGTGTTGGTCTGGGGGCCACCGTGACACGGGGAGCCTGTGAGGGCTGCTGGGGCCTTTGTCCCCAAAACAGGCTGTATTCTTCTGAGTGGACCATGAGCTTGCCCTGACGGGCTGTGCCTGGGTGGAAGGGCCTTTGCCGACCCCACCTAGGCCAGGAGCAGGGGCTGGCTGCACGGCTCGCCCCCTGTGCAGGCTCTGGGCTTGCTTGGCTAGGACTGCCCGTCTCTGCCCCACAACCCTTCCCAGAGGACTTGCTGATGTATCATGGGCACAGCTGTCCTTTCAAGGTATAGTCTGTGCCTGCAGGTGAGCTGGGTAAAGTGCTCAGAAAGGATCTTTTACCACAAGAACCCTCTGTGGAGCCCAGGAGGCTAGAGGCACAGGGGACAGCGAGGGGCTCCGGCTGGGGGCGTTTCATAGACGGCCCCTCCCCCCAGCCCCCACTTTCTTTCTGGTAGAGCTGGGTCAGCCGACTCCCCACCTGCCAGAGAGCCAGGAAGGCAGGGGCTGGTCACGTCTGGAGCAAAGCTGTCACGGCTTCGGAAGGGTGCACAGCCTGGGTTCCCCAGCCGATGGCACTTAGCCAAGTGGAGGCTTTTCCTCCCCAGGCTCAGACAGAAGCTCCTGCCGCAGAGATGGGCTGGGCACCTTGGAGCTCGGACCTGCCCCGATCTGCATGGCCTGCACCCACAGTTGCAGCTTTGCCTGCATCTGGTGTCCACTCTGTCCCAGAGAATTGGTCACCAGCCACACATGAAGAGTGAGCGCAGTCCGAACAGCTGCACCTAGCCTCTGTTGGCTCCAATGGGCTAGCAGCAGCTTCAGGAGGTCTAAGAAGAGGCCCAGTGCCAGCAAGCGAGACATGGGGTTCCACTGGGGGCTTATACGGAGGAGGCTGCAGTGGCAGCTGGCTGAACAGGAGAACTACCTGCTTGCAAAAGGCATGTGGTGTGTACAGCATTTCCACTTAGCACCCTCCACCTGGCAGCCTTCATTGCACCCAAAACGCAGGCTCTCCATCCCATTTGGTTGGTGGTGCACAGAATGGGGTGAGGGGCTCAGATGTTCCTCTTAGATAAGGAGTGGATTATCCAGTTGTCCACCCCCAGCTTCTGTAGCTCGGAACTCCAAACCCACGCTCAGGTGCGTCTGTACCCGCGTCACTCAGGGTTTGAACCCACACTCAAGTGTGTTTGTGCCCATGTCACTCAGGGTTTGAACTCACACTCAGGTGTGTCTGTGCCCATGTCACTCAGGGTCTGAACCCACGCCCAGCTGTGTTGTGCCCACGTCACTCAGGGTCTGAACCCACGCCCCGCTGTGTCTGTGCCCACGTCACTCAGGGTCTGAACCCACGCCCCGCTGTGTCTGTGCCCACGTCACTCAGGGTCTGAACCCACGCCCAGCTTTGTCTGTGCCCACGTCACTCAGGGTTTGTTGCAGCTGAGTTACTGCTGTCAGATGTGTCTGCCACACCATGGCCTGAATGATGTAGCCTTGTTTTCTGGAGTGCTGAGCGAACGGCCCCATGAAAAGTGTCTGCGAACAGCACACAGCAATTGAGACACCAGCTTGTGTCCTCAGGTGGCTGTGTCTGTGTGCGGGTCAGACGGCGACGCCCTGGCAGTCTGAGCAGGTCCCCGGCCCTGGCAACCGAGCGCTGCGGGGGGCGGAGCCAGCGTTTCCACTTTATGAGGGAGCCCAGAATGACTCAGTCTATTCGGCTTTAATTTTTACTAACGTTCTTTTCCTCCATTTTTAATTTAAAAGTGTATCTAAAGACACCCCAGATAATTCGTTTCCCACTGTGGAAAAGAAAATAAACCTTGAGTTACCAGGCAGTGAATGAGAAGAGAAAAGTTTAATTAGAAACTTTACAATAAATGTTAGAGGATGGCGTCTCGGATTCCAGATGGCCGAACCCTTCCACTCTCAGGAAATGTTTTGTGGCTGCTAGCAAAGTGCGTGTGGAGTGGCGGGCTGGTGTCCCACCAGCACGGGGCAGCCATTAGCCAGCACTGTTCGATGGTGACGTGTGCTTCAGTGGGACAGAATTGGAATTCAGGGACCAGCGTGGCTCTAAGAAGGGAAGGCCGGCTGCAGGAACACAACCCGGTGCTGGAGTGGCTGCTGTGGCCTCCACGACAGCTCTAGTGAGATGTAATTGACATAGCAGAAATTCACTCTTTTAAAAAAGTGTGAACTTCAGTGATTTTTAGTCACAGACTTGTGTAGCTATCACAACAATCTAATTCTATATCTTCAAGAAAACCCCATGCCCATCAGCCGTGGCTGCCTGTCCCTCCCTTGCCTTAGCCCCGACAGCCACTTCCTGGCTTTCTGTCATTCGGACCTGTCTGCCCTGCCCGTTTCATGTCTGTGGACGCACACGGTGGATGTTGTACTTGTGTCTGCTTTATCTCACCGAGCGTCGTGTTTTCAGGTCCAGGGTGCTGAGGCGCATGTTTCACATTGGCGGACACACGGTGGACGTTGCACTTGTGTCTGCTTTATCTCACTGAGCATCACGTTTCCAGGCCAAGGGTGCTGAAGGACATTTCATGTTGGCGGATGCACATGGTGGACCTTGCGCTTGTGTCTGGTTTATCTCACCGAGCATTGCATTTCCAGGTCCATAGCACTTAGTGTGGTCAGTGCTTCATTCCTTTTCATGGCAGAGTCATATTCCACTGTTGGATAGACTTGACGTTGTTTATCCATTTATCAGCAGATGGACATCTGGGCTGTTTCCACCTGTTGGCTCTTATGAACAGTGCTGCTGTGGATATTCACAAACAAATGCGTGCTTGGACACGTTTCCAGTTCTCTAGGGTTGATCCATGGGTGTGGAGTGGATACCACTTGTCCTATGTGTTTGCTGTGCACCCACCCCACCTGCTGTGTGCCCCGCAACAGAGCCTCTTGGGGATGACTTGCGCAGTTCTGCCTCTTCCCTCTACATGCTCCAATGTGTGCTTCTAAGAATAAGAACCTTCTTCTACATAAGCACACCACAGTGGCCAGTCTCAGGAAGTTGGACATTGATGCGGCACTTTTATCTCCCAGGGTTTTCCACTCTTGTCAGTTGAGCCCATAAAATCCTTCACAACACCTTTTCTTCTGGTACAGCATCACGTCTAGGGTCCGTATTGCGTCAAATTGCTATAGCTCTTTTCTCTTTCTGAATGTGGGACGACTGCTCTGCCTTTGTCTCATAACATGCACTTTTTTTTTGAGACAGTCTTTCTCTGTTGCCAGGCTGGAGTGCAGTGATGTGATCTCAGTTCACTGCAACTTCCGCCTCCCGTATTCAAGCAATTCCCCTGCCTCAGCCTCCTGAGTAGCTGGGACTACAAGCATGTACCACCATGACCTGCTAATTCTTTGTATTTTAGTAGAGACAGGGTTTCTCCATGTTGACCAGGATAGTCTCGATCTCCTGACCTCGTGATCCGCCCGTGAGCCACTGCGCCTGGCTCAGCATGCATATTTTTTATGCATCCTGGCTCCCTGTCCTCATTTTCTGTTTATCTGACATTCCCTCTGATTAAACTCAGGCTGTGTATTCCTAGATTACAGCATGATACGCTCCTTTCTTAGGGTGTTACGTCTGGACTGGCCTCCTCTTTGGCGCTTGCCCATGTGATCATCCAGCAACAGGCTGTCCTGTGTCTGCTATGTGGTGACCTTTCCCCGAACACTAATGAGCCATCTGTGGGGGACAGGGGGGCTCTGCAGTCCCCTGTGCCTCACCACCCCCTGAGATTCGCCTTCCATTTGTGACTCTTACCTGCACCAGTCTGCCTCCGAAAACTGCAGAGTGATGCTTTTCCAGCTCCATTGCCAGCCAGCACTTTGTTAGAAGCGAGAATCTTCCCATTCATGCATTGGTTCATTTTATTTAAATGACATTTAGGTCTGTTTATTGCTGGCGTGGACTTGTGGACTCCTGATTTTCATGGTCTATCACGATGGTCTCTTCTTACTCAGCTTCCTGCTCACGTTGTCGCGGCTTTGGCGAAGGGAGCCCTGCTCGCTGTCTCCTGCGTCCTTCAGGTGTCGCCCGACGTGTTGTTGGGGCCTTTCTTGACTCCGTCAGAACTGTGTGTCCCAGGCGCATCTTGTCTCTCCCTGCCCCGGCCCAAATCAGCCATTTCTCCCAGAGCCCTGGGCTCTTCTGGAGGGTGGCGGTGTTCGGGGCCACAGGTGGGCCTCAGCGATGGAGCTTGGAACAGGTGAGTGTGTGCCTGCGTGTGTTCAAACACATGCACACCGTAGGCATGTGTTCACAAGCACACTCGAGATGTGCACACAGACGTGTGCGTGTACTTGCGTAGTCTGTGTGCTGCTTACTTTAGATGTCTGGGTTAAGCCTTGCCCTCAGCCCTGACCGTTCCCACCGGCTCCCCTTGCCTGCCCTGTCTCCCTCCTCTGCCGGGAGAGCCCCAGCTTCAGGAGGCTGTACGCATTTCTTCGTATGCCCAGTTCATGGATGTTTAGGCTGGCCTCAGAATGGCTTCCCATACCACTGCAGAAACACCCTCCTAAGGAGGTTTATTTGTAGTTCTCTGCCCCGCCCACCCCCCAAGACTGCAGGTGAGTGGACGCATGAGTGTTAGTGACCCCACCACTGCCATTTCTTACTGAGTGGGCAGTGCAGGGCCTGGGAAGGGCGGGTAGGCCGTGCACTCTCATGAGGTCAAGAGTTAATTATTAAGCACAAAGAGCGATGAAGTCATGTTCACTTCCAACACAGGGTTTTTCCCATGCTTGCAGTTACGTACTTTGGGGCTCTTTATAGGGTTTAAAAAGCACTTATGTATAGGAGAGTTGAGTTACCAGGAAACAACAGAGCAGTTAAGACGCCTTGATTTTATCTTACTGTGCGCCTGCCAAAAATAATTACATTTGCCCTGGCTCCCAGACAAGCGCTTGAGAAGGGCGTGTGTGACCGGTCCGGCGGCACCCGCAGAGTCCCTGCCCAGCCTGCTGGTCCCTGTCCCACAGCTCCCAGGTCTGGGATCTCAGGGTCAGGGACTCCAGGGCCCCCAGGCTGGCTCTACCGTGTGGGGGCCTCTTACTCAGCCTCGCACCTGCCCTTACTGCAGCCCCGTGGCGTGGCTGCTGGGTGCCTGTTGCTCCTGTGACTGGCCTCAGAGTAGTGCTGCCACCAGCTTTGCAGTCGAGAGTCTGCTTCTGGTGGCTAGATGGCAGTGTGTCAGCTCAGTCTGCCCTAAGCCTCGGGGCAAGTCCTCGGAAGAGCCCCAGTGGAGGGAAGTGGCGTAGGGGGCGCACTCACAGCGGTGTCTGCTGTGGACAGGAAGGAGCAGGTTTGTTCTGTCCCAGAGACGGAGCAGGGCCCGAATGGAAGCTGTGTCTGCAGCAGGGAGGGAAGGACACCACAGAGCCCGCGCTGTCCCCCGTGGTATGTTGATGTGGAGAAATGGGTCGAGTCCTGCCCCTGGGGCTCTGTTCAGATGCATTCCCACCCAGATCTCCTTAGGGGAGCCTCCCCCGCCGTCCCTGCACTTCCCGAATAGCAGGCTTTAGAGGAGGTTGGGCAGTGACCTTGGGTGACCTCTTGATGCCTGTGGCCCCGTCTCCATATGATGTCTGCATGGCTTGCTTTTGCCAGTTAGGTGCCAGGGGTTGCTGAGTGGTACAGACGGGGCAGGACCGTGGGCTCTGGGCCAGGAGAGCGTGGCTGGATTCCTGGCTCTGTCACCCACCATTTAAGGTTTCGAGCAGTGACTGACCTCCAAGCGCCTCATTGGTGTGGCGGGGATGTGCTCACCCCGCGGGGCTGCTGTGAGGAGCAGGGACCAGACCATCCTCCGTGTTACTCTCCGCACAGCCACCCATGAGAGCTGGAAGTCAGAAACGCTGGGTCTCTAGTCTCTGCGTGTTGTAAAGCGTCTGCCCTTGCCCTGTCCAAGCTGTGTGGACGGGACTGTGTGGGGAGGGCCTGGTGACGGAGTGCCCGTCCCGCCTGCTTTCTGGGACTTGGATGGTCTTTCCCCATCAGCAACACTGAGGTCAAAAGGGGGACTCATGTGCATCATGCATCTTGTAAAGACAGCGCCAGGGCGTGGGGGGTGCCTGGGGGCTGCTGCCTGGCTGTCATGGGCATTGCAGTGAGGACATCCCTGGGAGGAAGGCAAGTCCCGCCCCTGGGGCCTGGAAGGAGCTCTGGAGCGCGGCCGTCAGGGTGGTGTCTGTGTCCTTGTAGATGTGGTGACACAGGGCAGCCTCTTGGGGGGCAGAGGGCAGGGTGCTCCGGGCCTGAGTTGTGGCTGAAGCCACTCACGGTGTTCTGCAGGACTTCTGGCTTGGCCACCCCACAGCAGTCTCCACTTCCTGGGGACCTACTGGTGCGTAGGAGCTGTTCCCAGGCTCCCCGCGGGGTGTTTGTGGGGAAGGCAACCCTGATGGAAGTGGGCAGATGCTGTTCCTGCAGGCCACGGTCTGGGCCTATCGCCTTCTTCCTGAGAGGATCCTGGCACCACGGTGCTGAGGTCATGGAGAATACAGGCTCTTCCCGGCTGAGAGACCCAAGCTTCTCATATCCAGACACACAGCCTCATGTCCCACAGAGGGGAGGGGAGAGAGGGTTTCCTGGGCTCACTGTGTGGTTCCCTCATGTCCCACAGACAGGAGGAGAGAGAGAGTTGGGGGCTCGCTGTGTGGCTACATTTAGGCTTTGGGTGTGCCGTATCCGTGAACCACCTGCTCCCTTTGCAGATGTTTTCTTTAAATTGGCTTGCCTTTTCCTTTCAGTATATTTGCAAATCAAACTTTATGTCATCACAAATAAAAAACAGTATCATGGCTTTAAATGGAACAGAACCACAAACAAGTGAAGTGAAGGGGTAGAGCGCAGGCGTTTGTTTCCTCACCCACATGTCCTGGCCCTCTGTTGGGAGGACCGGTCATGAGGTTTCCTCCCACTCCCTGCACGGGTTTCTGTGTAGACTGAGCAGCAGACGCTGGTTCAGGCGCACCTTGGTAACATCAGGGACCGCCTACTGCCAGGTGGGTGAGGCAGGAGGGAGGGTAGCAGTGCCGGGATCAGGCCCCAGCGGTGGGAGGAGGAACAGGAACCTTCCCAGCCAGCCACTCCTGGAGCACCTGGGAACCACAGAGCACTTTGGCCTCGCGTGCAGCCGAGAGCCTTCTAGAAAGGCAGCTTATGTCGCACAGGCTGCTGCAACATAAGAAAGGCTGAGGCCTGTCTCCTGCATTCATATGAGGCTCGTCATGGTGCCCAAGCATGACAGCAGAAGTGTCAGGACACGGCATTTTGCACAGCCTAGAAATGCTAGGTTAGGTCCAGTCGGCCAGACCTAGAGGCTGGCCTTGTGAGAGTTTTCACGGCAGCACGGGAGGGCTGTGTTTTCTGTGAGCGGGGAGGGATTCTGGTACAGGGGCTCCCAAGAGCCCCATGCCCACCCCACATCCCACCCCACTTGGCAGAACCCCAAGACAGAGCCTCTGGAAGAATCCACACATAACTGTTTTATTGACAAAGGCCGAGCATCCCCAGCCTCATCAGCTTTTCTTACATTTTATGGAAAGGTTTTTACGTCATCACTGCAGTTGTCCCCACTGTTATTTCTGCAGAAGCAAATTCGTCAGCCACACTTGCTGGAGTATTTCATTGTCCTGGCACCCCATTAACCCACATGGCTGCTCACACAGTCTCTGTCCATGTGAGTGCGGTTGCCATGATGATGTAAACAAGCAGCGGCTAAATGCCTCAGAGCAGGCGGCGGGCACTCGGCAGAGGGGCCTTCCTGCTGCCACGGGCCGAGCGCCCGGTGCTCCTTGCAGGCCTGGCAAGGCCGCGAGGCGCTGTTGCTGCTGTCCTGGAAGAGGGAGGATGCAGTGGGCACTTGGCAGAGGGGCCTTCCTGCTGCTACGGGCCGAACTCCCGGTGCTCCTCGTGGGCGTGGCGAGGCCACACAGTGCCGTTGCTGCTGTGTTGGAAAATGAAGGATGCTCAGGCGTGCACCAGAGCAGTGTGTTTTTCTTTTCCTCCTTAGCTCAGTGGTGCGCTAGCTAGCTAGCACCTCTTGCGTTCCAGACCACAGGCGCGGCGGGCACACGGTGGCATGTCGCTCAGCCCTCCAGTGCCTCGTGTCTCCAGCATCAGCGCTCCTACAGTGGCAGATTTGCTTTAGGGTCACTGTGTCACGAAGTTACTTCATCCACAGCAGCCTCTCCATGTGGCTTTCGTGGTCAAAGGTGTCAGAATTACTTCCTGTGGCGGTAGGCACGGTATGCAGGGAGGAGCTGGGAGACAGACTAGTCACTGCTGGCCTTTGGACCCTGCAGGGTGAGCAGTTGTTTGGCTGTAGCAATTCTATGTGAGCACTGCAAAATCAAGAAGGACCAGTCTTGAGGTTTCCTCAGCAGCCTCAGGGGGACCAGGCAAGTGTGACCCTCACGAGGCCCCAAGGAGCCAGTAGCAACATCTGACTGTGACCCTCACGAGGCCCCAAGGAGCTGGTAGCCACGTCTGACTGCGGTTCAGAGACAGGATGCGGCTATGCCTTCTGTCCACCCAGGTGCATGCAGCTCCTGAGAGTCACACCCCGGCTGCACCTCTGCGGCAGAGCCTGGCTACACAGCGCTGCTGAACCTCACATCCGACTGCTCGGTGCTATCCGGAATGACGGCCTTCAGGGCGGCGTGGCAGAAGCGGTTCAGGGCTGGCAAGTTTGTTTTCTGCTCAATGTACAGCCTCAGCTTGTCCCTAAAGGTTTCCCCGAGAAAGCTGTAGATGAGTGGGTTGAGGCAGCTGTTGGAGAACGCTGCCAGGTTGACAATGTGGCCAGTGAGCGGGTGGGCATGGCGGAAAGACTGCTTGCAGGGAGCAGCCCCGGGCTGCGTCCGCTGCAGGAGGTGGACGCTGATAAAGACGTTCTCCGGCAGCCAGCAGACGAAGAAGACCAGCACCACTGCCAGGATCATGCGAAGTGCTTTCTGCCGCCGCGGCCGCAGCCCACGGTGCCGGTGTGCCCTGACCAGCACTCGGACGATGAGGGAGTAGCAGAGACCGATGATGGCGAAGGGCACGATGAAGCCCAGCGTGACCTCCAGCCACTGCACCTCCCGGACATCCGCGAAGCAGAAGCAGGCCTCGTCAGTGTGCTGCAGGTGCACAGCGGTGAAAGGCACCAGCGTGGCCGACACGGACACCATCCAGATGAGACCGCAGCTTAGCCGCGCATGGTGCTTGGTGCGGAACAGGCTGCAGCGCATGGCCCTGGCCAGGGCGAGGTAGCGGTCGAAGCTCATCCAGGTGAGGAAGAAGACGCTGCTGTACATGTTGACCTGCAGGAAGAGCGACATGAAGGTGCACAGGACAGCGATGTCATAGTACTGCTCGTGCAGGTTGAAGACCTCGATCAGGGAGTCGGCCACCAGGATGAGGTCCGCCACCGCCAGGTTGATGAAGTACAGGTCAGGGATGGTCATCTTCTCTCGGAAGCTGATGTTCACCACCAGGATCAGGATGTTGCCCACAAAGCCGATGGGGAAGAGGAAGATGGTGTAGAGGCACGAGAGGAAGAGGCCAATCACATACTGCTGGTGCTCCGAGAGCTCGCCCGTCCCATTTGTCAGGGCAGTGCCCAGGATCGGGTGGGACAGGTTGAGATCAGGGGAGGTGCTGTTGGGGGCTGCTGGCTGCGCGGTGCCTGGGTACATCTCCAGGCCCACGCCCCGGGCTTGGGAAGTCACATCCATGTCTCTGCGCCGTGCAGCTTTCAAGATTTGCCGAAAGGCTCCCAGAGATCTGTTTCAAACAATGAATCCATCTTTAGAAAGAAACGTGATTCTCCTCGAAGTGAGCCCGGCATTTGTAAGACAGGAAACTCCCCACGAGGAGCACCTGTGGCAGTTTGGGTTGTGTTTGTTAATTGCAGAAAGTGGGAAAAACAGATGCTCTGCCCGCTGGCATGGCACGCCCATGGAGGCGAGGGCCCTCTCGTGCTTGTCCAGTGGGCGTCCCTGCGGGTGTCGGCCGATGTGCGCAGTCCTGCGTGGAGCTGCTCACTCTCTGGGTACCTGGAGAAGCAACAGGAGAGGACTAAGTCTCACTGAGTGGCCCCAGCTTTGGGACAAAGTCCGGCGCCCCTGGCCGGGTGTCCGTGGAGTTTGGGTGTATCAGGAGCCCGGAGAGGGACAGAACTTCAGCTTTATGAGCTCAGGAGGTGGCTGTGGTTGAGCCGGGGTGGAAGAGTCACCTGTGGGAAATATGCGGCCTTTTTTCCTGCAGGTCCCATGGCTGCTCAGCTGCAGCTGGAGGCTGGACGTGAGTCACCCCCACAGGCAGGGGTGTTCTTTCCCTTTATAGCCACAAAGCAGGCCCAGGAAGCAACAGGGGTGTGGGCACAGCAGCCCCAGGAAAACAGCATTTGTGAGGAGAAGGGAAAATGCATTTCAGCAGCTGATGGAGCAAGAAGTAAGGTCAGAAGGGAAAGCCCAGTGTTCTTGAAAGAGAGTGGGTCTGGAAAGCTGGAAATTGGAGCAGAATCTTCTCTTACAATAAAATAAAGCACAGAGATTCAGCGGTTTGCTCATGTTGGTTCTATGTTTATATGCCAGAAATGAAACTTATTTCCGTAACATAGAATGAAAGGGGTCATTGTTTTGGGAAATAATATTTGTTTTATTCCACATTTTAACAAATTATTGTAAAACCTAATATATTTTGCAGTGCTGTTTGTAACCTACGAAGAAACTCTAGGGAGAGACTCCCTCCTCCCAAGATCTGCTTCTGCAGGGAGAGGAGTGGGCTGTCTGTCCGCAGCGGTGCCCTGGCTCTGCTGTGGGTGGGGAGGGTCCCGTCACTCGCCCTGTCTCACTGTGCTCTTGGAAATTCTCTATGCAGCAGGCCGAGGGTTCTCAGCCTGCGGACACAGGCGGTCTCTGGGGATGTGGGGCCGCTGCAGCTAGGGGGATGCTCAGCCACTCAGCTCCCTACAGTGCACAGGACCGGCTCCCGAGCCCAGCAAAGAATTACCCGGCCCAGATGGTGCTGGTGCCCTGGAGGAAGCCAACACTTCAGAATGAGTTTGAGTTGTTTTTCCTTTGGGAGTTTTCATTTTACCCTTTGAAATCATTAGGAGTTAATTGTTTTGATTTTTTTTTTTTTTTTGAGATGGAGTCTCACTGTCGCCCAGGCTGGAGTACAGTGGCACAATCTTAGCTCACTGCAACCTCCACCTCACAGATTAGAGTGATTCTCCTGCCTCAGCCTCCCGAGTAGCTGGGATGACAGGTGTGCACCACCACACCTGGCTAATTTTTTATATTTTTAGTAGAGATGGAGTTTCACCATGTTGGCCAGGCCAGTCTCCAGCTCCTGACCTCTAGTGATCTGCCTGCCTTGGCCTCCCACAGTGCTGGGGTTACACATGTGAGCCACTGCGCCTGGCTAATTTTTTATGTTTTTAGTAGAGGTAGGTTTTTGCCATGTTGACCGGGTTGGTCTCGAACTGCTGACCTCAAGTGATTGGCCCACCTCGGCCTCCCACAGTGCTGGGTTTACAGGTGTGAGCCACCACACCCAGCCAGGAGTTACTGTTTTGAAGTGCCGCAAAACCAGACTAGAGATCTATTGACCTATTGCCTGAAAATACCTTAAAAAAAAAAAAAAGGCTAGCCTGTAATTCCAGCACTTTAGGAGGATGAGATGGAGGATTGCTCAAGGCCAGGTGTTTGAGGTTGAGACCAGCCTGGGCAACATGGTGAGACCCTGTCTCTACTTAAAAAATACAGAGTAGCTGGGCACAGTGGTGTGTGCCTGTAGTCTCAGCTACTCAGGACGCTAAGGTGGGAGGATCACCTGAGCCCAGCAGGTTGAGGCTGCAGTGAGCCGAGATTGCACCACAGCACTGTAGCCTAAGCAACTGGAGTGAGACCCCCGTCTCAAAAAAAAAAGGTAGGGGAAGACAAGATGAATCCCTGCCTTGGTGTCAGTTATTTTAAAAGTATTCGATAACCTTCACTTAGCTGTGGCTGATAGATTTGATTTTATTAGTTATTTTGCACTCCTGATTCATCTTTAGTAGGTAATAGTATTGAGCAGCATAAACGCCTCTGTTCTCAGGCTCTGTCGGGAAGGTTTTAATTTCTTAAAAATGGCACAGAGGACTTGGTTTGCTCTTTACATGTAGAAATTTCGGAAAGTATTAGACTGCAGCGTGGCAGGCATTTTAAAGGTGGACAGAGCCCTTAACATGCGTTTATTTTCTTCTATAACTTTGTTAAGTGAACTCCAAGGGAAAAATAGTTTTAAAATGGGCCATTCATTTCTTTCCCGTGTAAGTTGAGTCTTTTGGTCCTTGGCGGACACTGAGAAGACACGGTACCTGGTGTCTGTCTGATGTGTCCTAGTGTCTCGTGTGGTCCTGGGTGAGAGGAGCCAAGTGTGCAGCTCCCCACTGACCCCGACGTGGCCGTGGAGTTATGAACAGTCCGAGACTTCACTTCAGATTTCCTCTGCTTGTCATAGAAACATAAACCCACACTGGAGGCAGCCGTGTTAAGTCTGCATCTGTAAAGAGGCGTGTGGCACTTCCAGGACTGTGGGGTGGTGAGGGTGACCGAGCGCCATGGTGCAGGGCAGAGCGGATACCCTCATTTTCCTGAAGTGAGACACGTCCTTGCTAGGATAGAACGTGACGGAATCCTGGGCCCTGCTTTCAGCAGCTGTTAGAGAGGCCAGGTGGGCAAAGCCCCCTGCTGAGACCACGGGAGCTCGCTGGGAGAGGGGTCTGTGCCTTGAGTTTGGGAAGCAGGGTGTGGCTCTCACCAGAGGGTGAGGTGTCAGTGCACATCTGCGTCCAGCTGATCCCATAACAGGACAGTGGCCTGGGTGGCACCACCCCCTGCACCCCTAGTCAGTGGGGCGGCACCGCCAGGCCCCGGAACCCGGAGCCTGAGGCTGAGTCCTACCTGGGTTGCAGCCCCTCCCGTGCTCCTGGGAGCCTCCTCGGTTGGTCCCATCAGGCTGGAGGTGCGCTTGGAGCCCGGCTGCAGGAGCTGTGCTGCTGCCGGACCTGAACCTGCCAAATGCCTGAGCAGGGCTGCAGAGAGGACGAGACCCACCCTGGGAGCTGGAGGGACATTTCCCTGCTGGCAGGCGAGTCCTCCTCTGAGCCAGTGAGTCTCTCCCCTTGGCACTAGGCTTTATAGGCCCCTCCGCCTGCTCCTCTCTGGCTGGGTTCTGGGCGGCCTTCTCCTCGGAAGGCTAGCATTAACCATTTTTTTGCTGGCCCTTTTTCTCCCATACTTTGGCAATCAACTCAGTTCCACTAGACATGTTTTTATGGAAGTTTCTGGTTTAACTGCTTTTCTTCACCCACGGATACAAACCTTTCTTTAATTTTGAAGGCATTATACTAGCTATTGTGTGTCCTTTAGGTAATAACCTGTCATCCTGAGTTGAAACAAGCGGTATTCTTGTTTTTGCAACTGACCGGCTTCAAACACGAAATTTCATAATAGCTTAATAGCATGTGGATGATACATAGAGAATTTAACTTAGGAATTTCAGACATTTGCAGAAAGAAATGTCAACCCAAGAAATAGCAGGCATTTCCGACATGTAAATTAGGAATCTAAGTACCAGTTGAGTATCTGGAAGTCTGAAATCCTGAGTGCCCCGCAATCCAACACCGTTGGAATGCCGTGACGTCACAAGTGGAAACTTCCACACCCGACCTCGTGTGGCAGGTTGCAGTCCAGGCACGGTTAAAAGTTTGTTTTATGCATGAAATTATTTCAAATATTTTATAAAGTTACTTTCAGGCAGCGTGTACAAGGTATATATGAAACACAAATGAATTTTGTATTTAGCTTTGGTTCTCATCCCCAAGATATCTCATTCTCTCCCTGCAGATATTCCAAAATCTGAAAAAATCTGAAATCCAAAACTCTTCTGGTCCCAAGCATTCAGACAGGGGCCCTCAGCCATAGTTTTCTAAGTGTTGGTTGAGCCTCAGGCTCCAGCGCCTGCTCTCGCTTCGGAAGCCTCCGAACTTACCTGCCCTCCAGCTGATAAAGCCGCCAGGGCCACCTCCCTTGCTCATGGTTGCGATTTCACCTCCTTGTGTGGCCGAGAATAAACCCCCCTCCCCGATTCCCAGAGCCTCTGAACAGCCTCACGCCACCTCCGAGTGCCCCACCTGCTGGCCATTTGAATTTTACCCACCTCTTGGAGAACTGTGGTTGGCCACCCTGGTGAGGGCAGAGAGGCCCTGCACCCCGCCCGGCATCCCACGTGCGCTGATCAGGCCTGGGGGGGTCCTCAGGCACTGCCAGCCCTGGCTGAGGGGAGGGTCTTCCTCAGAACTGAACTGCAGTGAATTGCACTCAGACTTCTGTGTGCCATTTCCCTCTGTAATTTTTTGAAGCAGTGAAATTGAATGCTGAGTGATTCTTTGTCCACTGAATGTGAGTAACGTGGGCTGCTGCAGCCTGAGGTGCGGGTCTAGAGGCCCGCGTGGGCTCCCCCACCCAGGAGAGCTGGTGCAGGCGGAGGAGGTGGGGTACGGGGCCTCAGGTGCACTCGGCCCCTCAGCGGCCTCCCCAGGAGCTTCCTGCTCCGTAATGTGGGAAGCCTGTTGCAGAGGTTCCTCATAGCATCTGTGCCATAGCAATTCAAAATCTTTCAGAGCGTATTTGAGGAAATACACACATATTTCCTAAACTGAATGCTGTGTTAAATTTTTAGTGGAAAAATACTAACGTGGGTTTCTTTCAGTGGTGGCAGTTTAATGACTCTAATATGTACCTTTTTGTATTTGGATGATAAAGAGCTAAGTTGCTCTTAGACTTTCTTTTTTGACCAGCCGTGGAGTTGAGATGATTTCAGCATTAAAAATGCCCGAGACACCATTTTGAAATATGTGAGTCATGAGAAAGTACAGAAATAAATAAATAAAATAAAAACCCAAACCTCGAAATAGCTGAGACATGTCACTTAAAAATAGCTGCTCCCTGCTAGTGCAGACCCAAGGCTTCTGGTCTCTCTGCCTGTCCCCGCGGCTGAGGAAGAGCTCAGCTCCCAAGCTCTCTACTCACACGCCCTGAGTTTCCCGGAGAACCTTCCTGGAGTGGCTGATGCACCTGGATTTCATGCTTTCAGGATAGAATCTGCCAGGTCGGGGCCTCTGGGTCTTGGAGCCCAGCCTTCTCCTGTAAGCACGGGGTAGGTGAGTAACTTGTCAGCCATCAAACAGCTACTAGTATAAGGGACAGGCCCAGACTGCAGGAACTCCAGTCAAGACCTACTTAATACTTCATAGGTGACAGGATGGGAGGAATCTCATGGGCTGTTTGTAAGGCATAGAGACCTTTTGCCAATTTTTAAATCTGGATTTTTTTTTTTTTTTCTGAAACAGGGTTTTGCTCTGTTGCCCAGACCAGAGTGCAGTGACCTGATCTTCTCAGCTCACTGCAGCCTCCACCTCCCAGGCTCAAGCCATTCTCCCACCTCAGCCCCTGAGTAGCTGGGACTACAGATGTGAGCCACCACTCCCAGCTAATTTTATTTATTTTTATTTATTTATTTTTTTGGTAGAGATAAGGTCCCACTGTATTCCCAAGGCCGGTCTTGAACTCCTGGGCTCAAGTGATCCTCCTGCCTCAGCCTCCTACAGTGTAGAATGTGACACTGAGTGCGTGCGTCCTGGGTGCGGGGCGCTGTGCCTGGGGCTCTGCGTGCGTGGTCTCAGGTAACCCTCCCCAGAGCCTGTGAGGTAGGGCTGTCCTCCTCCCTGTCTCACGGATGCAGAAACTGACTGCAGGGGGCTTGCAACCAAGGCCTCGCAGCTGGCCAGGGGCAGGTCTGGGAGTGGCCGGCTGACTCCGAGCCCATGGTCTCCACCCAACACCAGAGGCGTCCCGGGTCAACAGTCATCTTGTCAGGTCCTGATTCCCTTGTTGGATTTGATGTCTTTATGAATTTTTAATAGGTGAACATATTTTGCTGTTCATCCCCAGGATAGAATAAAAGGAAAGAACGTCACAGGGAATTTTATCTGATCATTGCTGATTGAGTTAAACATGCACAAGGCCAAATATCGGATAATGCACAGAGAAAAAGATGCACAAAGTAAGGCAGTGAGTACACCTCGGCTTCAGGAGCCCGCCTGAGGGAACACCCACGCAGGAACCCTTGGCCCTCGCCTTGCACCCTCAGCCCTCGCTCATACAAAGCCCAGTCCTGGTGCTGAGAGGCCCCAGACACAGGCCTGCAGTGCCTTCTGGCGCCTGCACTCTGCGTTGCTGACTGAGCACCCTCTTCCTGCACTGACTGAGCGCCCCCCTCCTGTACTGCCTTCTGGCACCCCAACTCTGCCCTGCTGATTGAGCCCCCCACCTCCTGCGGTGCTTTCCAGCACCCCCACTCTGCCCTGCTGACTGAGTGCCCCCCCTGCACTGACTGAGTGCTCCCACTCTGCCCCGCTGACTGAGCCCCGACCTCCTAGGGTGCCTTCCAGCACCCCCCACTCTGCCCCGCTGACTGAGCCCCAACCTCCTGCGATGCCTTCCAGCACCCTCCATTCTGCCCCGCTGACTGAGCCCCCACCTCCTGCGGTGCCTTCCAGCACCCCTCACTCTGCCCCAATGACTGAGCCCCCACCTCCTGCGGTACCTTCCACCGGCCCCCACTCTGCCCCACTGACTGTGCACCCCCCACTCTGCCACTGACTGACTGACTGACTGAGCACCCCCCTCCTTTGGTGCCTTCCGGCACCCCCCACTCTGCCACACTGACTGACTGAGCGCCCTCCTCCTTCTTGTCCCATGCCCAGTCCTCTTTGTGGCTTTTGAGGTAGGCAGCAATGTGGGTCCCCTGATTCTGCAGGAGCAGAGCCCTTGGGGCGTTGCCTGCCGCTATCCAAATAGCCATGGTCTTCAGTGTTGCCAGCTCTGGCCTGGGTTCCTCTTCCTTACTCCACGTTCAATGGTTGTGTAACACCGGGCAACGTCTCTAACATTCCTGAGCCTCGGTGCCCATCAGTACAGCGCAGATCCAGACGGTTCTGTGAGACACCACACACCCTTTGTCTCTGCTGGGCAGAGTGACACATCCCTTCCCATCATCCATGGCTGCACCTTGGGCAGGGCTGTCTTCCAGTGCTTTCCCTCACCGACGGAATTGACTGCACTCAGAGACCATCTAGTCCACCAGCCCCGCTGCATGACTCCAGCACTGAAGGTGTGTGCAGCTGCTGGCCCAAGGGGCGTTGACGGTTTTGCAGGTCTCCCAGTGGGGCCCCGTCAGTGGTCATTGGGAGCACTCTGGGCGCGTCCTTGGGTTCTCCGGAAGCATTGCGCCAGGGGCGGCTCACAGAAGAGTGGGCAGGGTGGTGCTGGTCGAGCTCGGCCTGCAGGGGTTCCATCCACCCCCAGGAACATGTGGCGGAATGTTCAGAAGGTGAGACCAGCACCTGCGCCTTGTCCCTGCCCCACCCCAGTCAGTACCAGGCAGTTCCTCAAGGAGCCTCGGGAGGCTCCTCCCACCCACCCCAGTCTGATTTTATCTGTTTAAACTTAAGACATCATGAGCCCTTTCTTTGGATAAATGAAAATGACTCATTCTCTCATGCTCTCAGGAGTCCTTTGTTTTCTGTGGGTGCTGGCTCTTCCCCTTGGCTTTAACATGGAACACTGCCTGTTCTCTGTGTCCAGATGGTTACAGGATGGGGCGGTGGCAGGAGCTGGACACAGGACCGGGATCACGCAGCTCCTGCCCTGCCCCTGAGGGTCACCCAGGGGCCATGATATGCTCTGTGGGTGCCTACCCTAGGGGTCGTGATACACTCTGGAACTCCCACCCCAGGGGCCATGATGCACTCTAGGGGTGTTCACCCTGGGAGCTGTGATGTGTTTTGGGGACACCCACCACGAGGATTGTGATGCATTCTGGGGGTGCCCACCCTGGGGTCCATGAGATGCTGGGGACGCCCTCCCCGGGGGCTGTGATGCACTCTGGGGGCACCCACCCTGGGGTCCGTGATATGCTTGGGGATGCCCTCCCTGGGGGCCATAATGTGTTCTGGAGGTGCCCACCCCGGGGGCTGTCATATGCTTGGGGGGCACCCATCCTAGGGTCAGTGATAGGCTTGGGGATGCCCTCCCTGGGGGCCATGATGCACTCTGGGGTCCTCTGAGGCCCCAGCACTCGGGCCCCCCATTCCCTGGCTCTCATCAGGAGAGGCTATATTAAATGTTTCGCCTGTTGGCACCCTAAAGCTTTTGTTTAAAGACAGGGTCCTACTGCTGTAAGGAAACTGTGTGAGAACCACCCATTTACATTTCTGTGATTGGATTTCTAAAACAATTCATTCCACTGAAATATTCAGAAATTGGTTTGGTCGTTCTCCAGCCCCTTGGTGCCTCTCCTGTCCTTCCTGAGGGCCAGCCATTTCCCAGGGAGCCCTGGGCACTCGTGGACACTCATCACTTCATTTGGTTGCGAAACTAACGAGCCTTGGCATGTCATTGGTGTGTTTATAAATGAACGCCGGTGCTCCCTCTGCCTATGAGTCACCTCAGGGAACTGCTCTTCTGCCATAACCAGGAAAACTCGATGTAATACAGGAACCGGCTGCTTTCAGACAGTGAGCAGTGCGAGCTTTGATCTCTGAGGTGAGGGAAACCAGCCAGGCCAGGCCTCCTGCCCTGTCTGCCGCAGTCTTTGGTTTGCAGCCCAGGTTAGGGGGTTCTGTGCCGACCAGTGTGATCGGCTAGGTTGCAGGGACAGAGGCTGGATTTCTGGGAGGCCGAGGGAGCTGGGACTGTCAGGATTTGGGACTAAAAGGCGAGGCGCCACGTGAGGAGGAGCCCCGCACCCGGGATGGCAGTCTGCTGGTGTCGTGAGCTGAGTCCATGGAGGCAGAGTGTGGAGATTCCGAAGCCCAGCTTCAGAGCAGCTGAGGCGAGCCAGGCTTATACAGAGCTGCCCTGGTTCCGGCTCCCCAGATAGTGTGGACAACCCCAGGAAGGACTCGCCTTAAGTATTAAGGCGAAGCCAGCCCCTGAGGCTAGGTGACCGTGAATCCTCAGTAGCAGAGCTCCAGAGACATCCCTCAAGAGAGTCTTTCTCCTCTGCAGGGAGAGAGCTGCCTGCCAAAGCAAAGCCCATGCTCTCTAAAGGAGGGTGTGCAATTCAGATGTGCGGGGAAATGTGTATCACCTGGCACTTTGTCATAATCATAGTAAGGTGAGGAATTAGCTGTGACAGCTCAGCCCTCTTCCTATTTCTCCTGCCTGTCTGGGTCATTCCAGGAGAAGGGACCCATCTCCCTTCCAGATTCTCCCAGCCCTGTCGTTGACTTCTCTGCTGAGCCCGTTGTGGGCATGGAGTGAGCAGCCCTGCACTTGCACGTGGGCCATATCGAAGGTTTATGGATATAAGAGAGTAACTGAAGGGGGGAAGTGAGAGGAGGATTCCTTTGAAAGCATTTACCGTTTTAATCTTATATTACAGGAGCTCCTTAACCTAGAGGCCCCAGATCCTTGTTCTGAAGAAATACGGCAAATATGTAAAAAGGGAAAAGATCAGCTCACGAAAGATACGCTTTTGTTCTTTAGTTTGCAAACGAACATTGAAACAGTCCTTAAGGTTGGATTTGTGAGAGGGGGAGGTTTCATGAAGTCCGGCGGGGTGTAGGTGTCCTCCCCTCCACTCCTCTTTCCTGCATTCAGCCAAGAAAATCTCAGCTTAAACTCAGCAGGGATGATGATGTACATTTTGGAGTAAGACGAATTACTGTATCTTGTATTTTTATATTTCATATGTTACTAGCTTTTCTGCATACAATGTCAGAAAAGATGGAGATTTTTTTTTTTTTACTTTATTTATTTATTTATTTATACTGTGTCACCCAGGCTGGAGTGCAGTAGTGCAATCTTAGCTCACTGCAGCCTCGACATCCCAGGCTCCAGCAATCCTCTCACCTCAGCCTCCTGAGTAGCTGGGACTACAGGCACGTGCCACCATGTTTGACTAAGTTTTGTGTTTTTTGTAGAGATGGAGTCTCTGGTGGCAAGGTTACCTTTGCGTTTGCAGTTGGCTTTTGGGCCCAGAGAGACTGTTCGGAAGCCTGACCAGCCCTGTGCTCTCATGGGGAACTCTTGCGCTCCTCAGACGGCACTGGGAACTCGGCTGCCGCGCCCACACCTGCACCTTGCAGCCTCCTGCCCCTGAGGGCGGCCACTTCATGGCAGCTGTGCTGTGTGTCCCTGGAGCCAGCACTGTTACCAGTAGTGCCGACAGTCGCAGACCTCTGCAAGCCCATTCTGTGTCACTGAAATAGTTTCCGTGCAAATATTCCCTCTTTCCTTTTAACTTTCACTACAATAGTCGACGAGGCTGGGAGACAGTGGTGCTGTGCATTGAGAGGATGTTAAAGGCAGTGACTCTGGAGACAGAACTTTAGCAGATGCTGGAAGGCAGGCCTGTCCCACAGCCGACCTTTGCCTTCTCCGCAGGCGTCACCGTGGCTCCAGGAGGGGCCCAGCCTGGATGGGCTCCCCGTGTGAGGACACACGTGTGTGCTGAAGCACAGCCTTGGTGGTGGGAGGCCGGCAGATGCACATGGTGTGACCACAGACCACAAGCACCCAGCTCGGATGAGAGAGCACGAGTGAGTGTCCAGTGCTCTTCCCGGCGTGTGACAGCTGGAACAGTGTGCCCCCAGACTTCGCTGCGTATTTGGAGACGTGTATTCATCACTTACATAGGCTGCCACACACACAGATTGGCCGCTGGCGACCCACAGGAACCTTGCCATGCCTCTGCCCGAGTGCATCCGTCTTACTTCACGCTCTTCTAGCTGTCACACACTGGGAAGAGCGCCAGACACTCACTCTTGCTGTCTGCCTCTGAGCTGGTGCTTGCAGTCTGTGGTCACACCATGCATCAGCTGGCCTGGCCCACAAGCAAGGCTGTGCTTCAGCACACATGTGTGCCCTCACACCTACAGACCACTGCGCAGCTGCCCGAGGAGACGGATGCACACAGCGCAGGCACAAGATGGATGCAGGCGGGCGCAGTCATGGCAAGGCACCTGCGGGATGCCCTGGGTCCTTGAGTGCATCTGGGTCGATCTGAGTCATGAAGCCCACTGTTCTGGAAGCAGCAGGCATCCCAGCCACCTCTTCAACCCCATTCACTTCGTTTTTAAGCTGGGATGGAGCAGCCCCTGCTCTGAGTGGCTCAGGCTGGCCGGACGGCCCATGAGGAGTGCGCTCTCGAGTCCCATGGACACTCTGCCCTCGGGTCCCACGTGGCGTGCCTCACAGGGTTTGCACACAAGACCCTCACCCCGGCCGGCCTCTCTCAGGCCCGCAGGGCGCTGTGGAGCCACGCATTGTGCAGGAGTGCTCTGTCCCTCGCTGTGAGGGAACATCCGCCTGCACTCAGCGGTGATAAGTAGCTCCCAGGACTCCGAGTGGCATGGAATTAAGGACAGTGGCCAGACTGAGAGGAAGTGGTTTGGAATGTTTGTTTAATTCAGGCAAATTGGAAAAAGATGTTTTCAACATGGACCGCAAGTCTGAAGGCCGAGTGAGGCTGTCCAGATGTCCCGTCCCCCGGCCATCAGCTACAGACCTTTGTGTGGGAGTTTGTGCTCCTGCGGCGTGGTGTTTGTGGATGTCGCCGTCAGGTGCTGTCCCTGCTTGCGGGGGTCCACCCTGCTCTCCCATGCAGTTATAGCCAGGCCTGGCAACCCAGTGGGCGGGAGGTAGGGGCAGGCGCACAACTGAACTTGGCCACAAGAGCACAGTCTGGAGCTGAGGTGAAGGCTGCTGCCTGCTTTCTGCTTATTATTGGACTTGTGGACAAGAGGAACCCCTGCACAGGCAGAAGGAAGCCATGGCTTTGAGAGGCCTCCCTGTCCCTCCCCGAAGCAATTCCTCGTCTGGGTCAGGGGCTCCTGGGTTCTTAGGCAGAGTTGGCTCTGGCTCTACAGCCTGCCTGCTGTGCGTGGGATGAGGCCAGTGCTCCTGGTGCCCAGCTACCTAATGATGCACCCGTGACCTGAGCGCTGGGTCTCAGCTTCCCCGTCCACCTGGCAGGTGCCAGCACAGGCTCTCTGGCTCCCCCTTGCTCTGGGCTGCCCCCTTCCTGCCGCCCCTGTGCTATGCCATGTCCCGCTAAAGCTGGTGTATTTGTACTTCAGTTTTGTTGGGGTTCTTCTGCCGAGGCTCTACAAGGAAAGGGAAGAATTCCGAGTGGCCCCAGACAGTCTCCTCTTCCCCTGCCTTTCATGAACCAGACTGGTGGTCTTAGGAGAGAGGGGTCCTCACAGTTATCCCAGAAGCCCTCTCAAGTCCCGGGCCTGGCAAGGTCAGTCTGGTAGAGCAGACCCCCCATCCGGCCTGGGCACCACGCCCATCTCCTGGCGGCACTGCCCAGCACAGTACCCCGGCCCTGAGGGCCCTGGACAATGGCACTCTGGGAGGGACCGAGCCCATCTCTCAGCAGCACTGCCCAACACAGTCCCCCCACCATGGTGGCCCTGGACAACGGCACTCTGGGAGGGACCGAGCCCATCTCTCAGCAGCACTGCCCAGCACAGTCCCCCAGCCCTGAGGGCCCTGGACAATGGCACTCTGGGAGGGACTGAGCCCATCTCTCAGCAGCACTGCCCAGTACAGCAGCCCACCCTGGTGGCCCTGGTGGCCCTAGTGGCCCTAGTGACGGCACACTGGGAGGGACCAAGCCATTCTCTCTGTGGCACTGTCCAGCAGTTTCCCGGCCCTGGTGGCACTGGTGGCCCTGAATGAGGGCATGCTGGGAGGGACCGAGCTCTTTGGGAGCCGCAGGTTGTACTCTTGTTGCACTGCCGGGTAGGAGACATACTCCCCCCTCCTCCACTGCTGCCACTCCGTAGCCTAGGAGGCAAAATGATGTGCAGGGCCCGTGCCGTCTCCCACTTGGCCAGCCTTCCTGTTCTTCCCACCTGGCCCCCTGCACCCTGGGCCTTGGCGGCCTGGCACCCTTTCCCCTATCTTACCCCTAAAGGCAGTGCAAGCACAGTGGACCAAGGTGCAGGGCCCAGGTCAAGCGGCTCTCAGGCCCCCTTTCTCACTGAGAGCTTCCCGTGTGTGGGGCACTTTGTATATGACTGACCATGACCCTCTGCAGTCAAGGTCATGGAGTCAGAGGGATAAGGTCATTGCTGCTGGTACCCAGCTACTTAATGATGTGACTGTGGTCTGAGCCTGGGTGCTTTGGCCAAGAACCTGGGCTTTTTAAGTGATCATTTTAAAAATGCATGTGTGGTAAAATACTCCTTTTGGCACATACCACAGAGGCATCTAGTCAGAGAAGCACTGCAGTCGCAGGCAGCACGCAAAACCATTCTGTTCCAGACTCCTCTGCCCATCCCTGGGTGGTCAGCCCATCTTGCCACCCAACCCGACACCGCGAGGTTGCGCTCTGCTCCTGTGATCAGACTGCCCAGCCCATCGTGCGGGTGGCACCTGCACGTGTGGAGCCCCCGAGCCTGGCTGTCCCCTGCCTCCTGCCCTTGAGATTGTGCGTGACGTTGTGTGCCGAGTGGCTGTGCCTGTTCGCCACTAAGCACAGTAGGCTGTGCCGCAGTCCGTGTCCATCCACCGTGGGGGCGACACTCGAGTTCCTTCCAGATTTCGTCTGTTATAAAGCTGCTCTGAATTGTCTGCGTGAATTTTATTTTGGGTGGATCCCTAAGATTGGGCATTGCTCCTTCTTACAGTGAGTACACATTTAGCTTTATATGAAGCTACCAAAGTGATCACTCAGTTTTGCGTTCCCGCCAGAAGCTGTACTTCTAACTTCAGCAAAAGCAAAGGGTCTTACTGAGCCCTGGAATTCCCTGGGAAGAGGGGCCAACTCTGCTCAGTCTGTTTCGGGCCAAAAGCCAGGAGTTTGTGGGACTCACTCCCGAGCTGTGCAGAGGGGCTGCCAAGGTCAGGCTGGGGGCCTGGGGAGCTCCCCGAAGCCAGGCCCTTGAGAATTGTGTGTTCTTGTTGGCAGTATTGGCTCTTGCTCCTTCAATAGCCCCTCAGAGTGGTTCTAGAAAGCATGGGCCCCACTTCTCCAGGCCACTTCCCCAGAGCCGGGAGGCAGGGTACTCCCATGATGAGGGCTGGTGTCTCCTATGGGCCCGTGCCTCCTGGAGGGCATCTGGGAATCGCCCCTGCCCCTGGGGCCTCCCAGCCCCGGCCAGGGCCTGCCCACCATGGGCGCCTCAAAGGAGCTGCTGCCCCTTCCCCACTTCCCGTCATGTGTCTGTTCTGGGCACGGACGGGAGTTCTGCAGATTCTCTCGGCACATTGGTTTATTGAATGTTTTCCGGGCGTCTTCCTGGGTTTTATTATCATTTTTAATGGATAAGTAATTCCAGTGCCGTGACAGTAGTTCACGAAACCGTTTCCCCCGGGTGGACAGTTGAGTGGTTTCTGAACTGCTTTTATAGATCCTTTCCAGGTCTGCGCTCGTTTTACACATCTTCCCAGGATTACTGTTTCTGTGCAAAAGCAGCATGATCTTTTGAGGTCACAGTTCTCTCGTGTGATTTGGGGTGCCCACATAGGGAGGCAGACAGCAGACGAGCAGCCGGCGTTGCCTGCCTGGGGACCCAGGATGGCTGTGGAGGTCTGCTGGCCGCCCTTCCCCGGCCTCAGCTCTGTCCCTGTGGGCCCGCAGGTCTGTTTCCAGTTGCTTGGGAGTATAATTTCAGACTTCGTCATATAAAGACCTCAGGACACAGCCTTGGCTGTGGTTGCTTCTCCACTGCCACCTCACTCTGGCAAAGGCTGCAGGATGTGTTTCTGTCCGTCCAGAGGTGGAGGTTGGGCACATCTTTCTTCTCAATTGGGTCGGGAGACCCAGCGCACACCTGCAGGACCCCTGCACTCTCCGTGAGGACGGACCAAGGCCCTGGGCCTCCATGCGTCACCCTTGACCTCCATGCGTCACCCTTGACCTTCCCTTGAGAAATCCTGGGGCTTCCCAGCTCCCCTTTCCCTCCTCAGCAGCAGGGTGCCCAGAAACAGCACACGGCCCCTCTCCTGCCTGGGAGAAGCCCTTCCTACTGTCCCCATACCCAAAAACAACACGCGACCCCTCTCCTGCCCGTAAGAAGCCCTTCCCACTGTCCCCATACCCAGACACAGCACACAGCCCCTCCCCTGCCCATGAGAAGCCCTTCCCACTGTCCCATTGTCCTGGCTGTTCCACAGTGCCGAGAGCAGTTCTGAGCCAGCAGGACAGGACTGGAGCTCATTAGAGACGGCCGCTTGTGTCCCACTGGGATGCCCATGGCCCTGTCTGCCCAGGGCAGGCCGTGTCAGCCTCCCCTCCCTTGTATGGAGGCCACTTCATGTGAGCCTGTCAGCACTCCTTCACGAAGCTCAGTGGGTGCCTGGCCCTGTGGACTGGAGCTGACCCCACTCCTGTTGCCATGGACTGTGTGCAGCCAGAGGCCCCCTGAGATTGAGAGCCTGGCCTGGGCAGCAGGCGGGAGGGTCTCGGCCGTAGCAGCCAGGGTTTTGTGGCTCCACAGGTGCCTGGCGAGGGTGGCTGTCAGGACTGAGATCCCGGTGGCCACCCCTTGCTGGCTGCTTTGCCCTGGCGGGACCTGGTGGGGCTGTTAGCGGCTCTTGGCTTCCTGCTCCTCCTGTAGCCACCTTTGTGCCCTGCTGGCCCTCGTGGCCCCAGCCCTCCATCGCCACAGGCCTCCCCACCTCCTCAGCCGGCCATTCACCAGCAGCCTTGATGGATCCCTGACCAGCTGAGGTAGGGGGGATGTGGAGCTGAGTGTTTGGGGGAAGACTGAACCGGGGCTTGAGGGACACCTGGCCAGCCAGAGCCAAACGGGTGAGCCGCAGGCGCCGCCCCACTCCACGTGCCCTTCACAGAGCTCCCAGCCTCTGTCTGGAGCAGGCACTGTCCCAGAGTACCAGCGGGCAGGTGGGCCCTGGCCTGGCTGTGAGTCCCGCATGGGGTAAGGCGGTAAAGCCTAGGTTTTCACCTGAGCGGCCTGCAATCCTGCCGACTAGCCAAGCCCTGGGAGGGCATTTGGGCCCCATCATGAGCATCCTGGTGAGAGTCTGAGGAGATGAGGTAAACCTGGCGGTGGAGGTGTTAGGCCTCGCCTGTGGTCACAGGGCGCGTGGGGTGCAGGAGCATTGCACAGGACTCCCACCCGAGCACAGTGCCCGCCTCGTGCAGAGCCTGGTTGGGGCCCTTGCTTGCTGCAGAAGTTTCACCCCCGGTCCCCTGGGGCCTTCCCCCTCTGGGTGGAAACACCGATGTGCCTGGGCCCCAGCCCCCACAGCTGGTATCCTCCACTTCGGGTTTTGTGCCCTGTGAAAACCCACGCATTCCAGACGTGCCTGCTAGGAAGCAAGTGTCCCTGTGTTCTGCCACACGCACCCTCCACCTCCCTGCCCTGCAACGGAAATCCCACCATAGCTGCATATCTGGCAGCTGAGCCAAGCCCCTGACGTGTCTTCTGACCTTCTGCAGACCTCGTCCAGCTCCATCTTCGGGAGGCAGGACTAGAACCACTGTGCATCTTAGTCATTTCGAATCCCAAATGCTACAAAAATACACTGTCTTTTCTTTTATTTAACGAGACCAATCTGTAGTAAAGAGACGCTTTGATTTTTAGAGAGAAACTTGCCAGCATTGTGAGGTTGCTCCCGTCTCCCCACGTACACGCCCAGCGGTCAGAGGGCAGGTGGCCCCAGAGGATGTAGAGGCCGTGCTGGTGGGACCGCGGCTTCCTGGAGAAAGTGCACAAAGCCTTCCCCTCTGCCGAAGCCTAGCTGTGGCGCCGAGGTGTGCCCGTGTCTCTGTCCTGCCCCCTCTTCAGTTCTGTGCTCACCGAAAACAGGCGCAGACAACCTGGAGTTCTGTAAGGAAGACAGGAATCTGGTGTGAAGCCATTTAGCACACTCACTGCATGTAGGCAGCATCTGGTTTGGCCGTGTGACCTAGGAAAATGCATGCTGCCCTAGGTAGGAGACAGCCAGCTTAGTACTGCAGATGGAGAAGACACTATGTGCCCGTGCACTGGGCACCTGAGGGCTTGCACGTCCAGAGAGCAGCCCCTGCCAGAGTGAGCAAGTTAAAATAGGACCTGAAACCTACCAAGAAGACCAGGGGAAGTGCAAGAGCGCTTTCCTCGGAGCCCCTCCTACAGTCCCCAGCGAAGGGCCCGTGTTGGCATTCAGCCCGAGAGGGGGTCTCAGGCCTCTGCCCCCAACAACAGGGTATACAGAACAGCAAGAGCTCTGGACTGGGATATCAGGTGACCTGAGTCTTGTCCGCAGAGCAGGGGCCAGCCCCTTGCTGACCGCCCTGCAAGCCTGCACCTGGAGCTTCACCCAGGGGTCGGACGTGGGCTGTGCAGGAGGTGCCGCTAGAAGCAGGTCCTCTCCCCAGCCGGGCAAGGCCAACACGCGTCCCTATGCTCCCCTCCCCCAGCTTTGCTGAGAAGGCTGCAGCATTGGACTGAGAAGAGTCCTGGCCGAGGCCCCTGGTCCCTGAAGGCAGAGAACGCTGCCAAGTGGAGGAAAAGATCTTGGACATTAATTCAGGGCCAGCATCCCTTCCTCTGCAGCTTTTCCCAGGGCCAACCCTGCTGGAAACGGAAAGTGTAGACCTTCTTTACATTTCTCCCTTGTGCTCATGCCTTGTGGATGATGCTTGCGCATGTTAGGGGAACCCTCTCAGGCCTGTTTACACCTCACCTAGCCCACCTGCAGTCTCCGAAAACCAGCACGGCATATCCACAGGAGACCACCAGTGCTGCAGGGGGACTCCTCCCCAGAGCCCGTGCCTGGGAGGGAGGTCCCCCCACCGCCACCTGCTGAGTACCATGCAGGCCCAGGAAAGGTGGTGCCCCTCACGGTCATGCCCCTGGCAGCCTCACTGGCAGTGCTCCTCTCTGGCGTGCCCCTCCCTGGTGGTGCCCATCCCTGGTGTGCTCCATGCTGCAGTGCTCCTCTTACCCTTCTAGCGGGTCTGAATGCTTGTTCCAGCCAGTTTTGCAGCCCTGACTCTGCCACAATGGCCTCCCTCAATTGCTCATCACAAGACCCCCGTGGTTTTTGACAGGGCCCCAGGCGAGGGTCTTCCCGAGCTCCACTGTGAATTGCTTCGCCTTCTGGTCCTTGGACCCATCCTGGCTTGGTGGACTCGACCACTGGAGCTGAGAGTGGGGTGTCCTGGGGAGTGGCATCCCCAGGCTTTGGTGACTCAGACTCTGCTGTTCTTACCAGAGATCAGGAGGTTTTTTTAATAAATGTGACCCGATTTGTTATGTGGCCTCGGTCGGCTTCCAGAGCCCCAAAATGGTTGTTTTTAACCATCCGTCCAGCTTGTCACTGCTCAGGTGGCCTAGGAGCCATACCCCTGGCACATTTGGTCCTCAGGAGAATTCAAGGAAGCCGGAGGAGGGGGTGTATTGGGCAGAGGCTACGGCAAGGCTGGTCCTGGGACGCTGCAGGCGCCCTCCACAGACTGTTTTGCCCTTGGTCCATTCCACTGCCCTCCCACAGCCCACACATCTGCAGTCACAAGGAGGAGCTCCCTCGGCTCACGCGTCTTCCTGCTTATGACATGGGGCAGCTGCCAGGCTGGAGGGATATCAGTCCTGCGCTCAGCTCTGTACCCACTCGGGGTTCTACCTGCCTTCCCTCTGCTCTCTGATCGGCAGGGCTGATGACACAGGGTGGATGCTCAGCAGGCTGTGTGGCATCCCAGTCGCGGGCCTCATGGCTGCCGCCTCCCCAGCCACTGTGCTGTTTCTTTGTGCCCCTCCTGGCCTCGGACGTCCCTGCGACCTCAGAGCATGGGGCCTGGAGCCATGGGACACAGACACCTTGGGGAGTTGCAGGTTCTTGAACAGAAGCGTTTCTGAGGAAGGCAGTTTTCGGATTGGCTCCACGTCTACAGCGCTGCTTCCTTGCCCCCAGCCCCGCCGTGCTGATGGTCACCGTGGCAGTGGTCACTGAGTGCCTCTGATCTGCTGAGTGCCGTGTGCTGCTGTACACGCCGCTTGGTTGTAGTTCATGCAGCCCTGTCCCTGGGTTCTGTCGTTGGGATTGTCCTTTTATAGACGAGGAAATTGCAGTTTAGAAAGCACTTGTTGGCGCTGGCCCTGCACCCACCGGGCTGGACCCGCCCCTGGAGGGGAGGGAGGAACATGTTCCCCAGTGTCGAGACGCTGGCTGCTGGCAGCGTGGGACCCCAGGAAGGGTGCCAGGGTCGGTGAAGGGGGTGTCACAGCAGCGGTGAATTCAAGGGCATTCTTCCCTTTTCCCACGGAGCTTCTGTTTTCATAAGAACCACATACCTGCCAGGGAAGGAAACCACAGTGAAAACAGTGGCTCAGGGAGTTGTGAGAAGGTAAGAAAGCTCTTAAGATGTTGAATAACAGCAGGTCAGCGCCGTGGCAGCTCAGCCGCAGATTCCAGCAGGATTTCGAGTTGAGAAGCTGAGCCTGAGGGGCGGGTGGGAGCTCACCTGGGACACACAGGAGGAGCCGCCGTGCTGGGGAGCAGCTGCCGGCCACGGGTCTCCCAGACGGGAGTGGAACAGGGTGAGCGAGGGCAGTGTGGCCAGAAAGCCTTTGCCCTTCCCTTCTGCTGGACTACTCCGGTCATTGTCTTTAATTATTTTGAAATTCACACCAGAGGAGGGTTTATGGTGTTTCCATGTGAAGCCACAGAATGGATGAGAAACACAGGTCACGGGAGCGCCTTCCTCTCTGCAGCCAGCCCTGGGTTTCAGGACCTGGTTTTGGTTGGTGGGCCCAGGACGTTTTCAGATCTTTCTAGAGACAACAAAATGACAGTAAGGGAACATTGTAACAACTGTATGCCAATGTTGGGCAGGTTCTTTTAAGATACAGATTACCTTACTGACCCAAGAAGAACTTGAAGACTCCATCAGTCCTGTAAAGATTAAAGAAATTGATTCCAGGCCAGACACCGTGGCTCACACCTTTGATCCCAGCACTTTGGGAGGCTAAGGCAGGTGGATCACTTGAGGTCAGGAGCTTAAGACCAGCCTGGCCAACATGGTGAGACCCCAGCTCTACTAAAAATGCAAAACGTAGCCGGGCATGGTGGTGCGCACCTGTAGTCCCAGCTACTTGGGAGGCTGAGGCAGGAGAATCTGAACTCAGGAGGCAGAGGTTGCAGTGAGCCGAGATCGTGCCACTGCACTCCAGCCTGGGCGTGATAGAGCGATACTTTTATCTCAAAAAAAAAGAAGTTGACTCCATAACTAAGGCCCTTCTACAAGGAGGGCTGCAGGCCTGGCTGGTGTCACTGGTGTCGCCCCTGAAACATTTAGAGAAGCAGTAGCATCAGCCCTCAGACTGCTCCAGAAAGCTGTGTCTCAGATGGGATGATCATGTCTAATTATGAAATGTGCTGAATCATGTGGCTAAACGCACCAGCAGGATGCACAGCCCTTACCTTGACTGGACCCTGTTTGACCCTAGAAATCCAAGGAGCAGCAGCGGCCCCACAAGTGTGCAGGGCCTGGTGCGGCTGAGCCGAGTCTGCACCACTGCATGTGCAAGGCCATTCAGGAGCTTAGCTGCAGTCATGTGTACTTTGGACCTTTTCCATGCCCTCCTCTGCACATGCGCTGCAGGTGGGGGGTGGCGAGAGAAGAAGGGCAGCAGAGGCACCATGGGCGGGTCAGTGTGTGGTCAGTGTGTGATGACCGTGGGCAGCCAGGATGCTTATGGCTCCGGGACCATGGGGGTGTGTGGGGACACTCTATGCGCAAAGGAGGGTCTGGGTGTAGTCCAGGAATCAGAAAGCCATCTTGGATCCTGCTTAGGCAGAGTCTAAGGCTTCTGTGGACACCTTGCCCAGGGTTCTTCCGTCCTGGGTGCTTGGCCCTCTCCGCTCCTCCCCTTCACAGCTGCAGTCATCTCGGCCCCTCGTGGGTGACTGTTGGGTGCCGCTTGCTCGGAGCTGCTTGGCTGTGTCCTGCAGCCTCCCCACATGCGCTGACCAGGCGCTGAGCCTGTGCTGCGGCCGTGCGGCCTGGGCCTGGGGGTCTGGTCTTGGGTGCCGAAGCCTGTCTTCTAAGATGTCCTAGGCTGGCTCCTCTCAGCCTACCGTACGTGGCATCACCCGTAGGCACGCCACGCCAGCTTGCCGGTGACACCAAACGTGGTCACTTGATTGAGGTGGGCGTGCATCACAGGACTTCCCTGGCAGTGCATCCTGTGGGGACGGCGCGTGGGACCTGCAGACGGCGCCTTCCTTCTGCCTCCCACCCAGTGCCTTTGGCGCCTCCTGAACAGGTTCCTGCGAGGGGGACTGTGAAAACAGTGGCTTCTGTGAAGACTCACCATGTCACTTCTCCTCCTCTCCTTTCCTCCCTCTCCCGCCTGCTCTTTGGAGAGTCGCTGTGGACTTAATCAGTTTTTGTTCTTTTTAATTTAATGCATTGTGTGGCCAGTGGGAGCCCCCCCCACCCCGCCGCCCCCACCAGTGCCCAGAGCCTCCACCTCCTCTTGCTTTCTGGTGCCCGATGCCCAGTCCCACCTCACGTCGGCTTTTCTTGGAGGAGCTCTGGCTTCTCTTAGGGCGCACGTGACAGCCAATCCTACTGCCACAGAGCCTGCGGCCACAGCGGCTTCCTGTTCCGCCGCTCACCAGTGGGTCATTTTTTATTAAAGTTTCTTTCAAAAAAGAATTTTTAAGCCTATGTTATCATAATAGCTGTTTCTCACCAGCTTTTCTTGCCTTCGCTCTCGATCTGCTACTGATGTGCGGGAGGGACATTAAAAGATTGACTTCGGTTTGACACCAGAAATGTCAGTATGGTGTCACCCTGCACAGCACTGTGTGGGGGGCCTCTGCCAGTGGAATCTGCTGTTGTGGACGCCCCGTGGCTCCTGTTACCCCAGAGGAGGGCTGCTCAGTGGGGCTGGCTCCGGGAGCACTGGCTCTGGCAGCGCTGTCTTGGGGCTACACCTGCATGCGTGTGCATGAGTGTGTGCACCTGTGCATGAGTGTGCATGTGCATCAGTGTATGTGAGTGCATGTGTGGGGAATTGCACCTGGGGACTGGGCTCTCCGCTGTGCTGATGTGAGAAACAAACTCACCTGTCTAAACCCAAAGAATGGACTCAGAGACCTGGAGAACAGTGAAAGTGAGGCTTTTAATGACAGTCTTGCAAGACTGGGTGTCTGATGGGCAGGCACACCCAGCACGGTCACAACGAGCCATTTATCCCCTAGTGCGCAGGCCCCCCCCTCCATTTCCTCACAGGCTGGGTACTATGGTGGGGGGTCACCATCTTCCCAGACATTGCCTATTGGTTGTTGGATAGGGGCTTTAGGTGTTTTCTTTAGGGTTGTTCTGCTGCATTTTGTTGCAGCCCACAGTGCATTGCAATCCTAGTCTCCTCAGGGGCTCTTCAAGTATTTGACTTATGACCTAAGTGGCCGGGCAGGCTGATAAGAACAGACAAAACGAGTGATTCAGCAGGATAGTAAACTTTCCATCTTAGACTCAACTTCTTTGGTTCAGGTGAAGGCAACTAAGGGTTGGGGGGAAAAGGTAGGGAGGCCGACAAGCAGGCAGCGACCGTCCAGGCAGGGGCCTAGCACATCCAGTTTCTTGTGTAGTTTGCTGCCCTGAGCCAGTCAAGGCACTTTGTCTTGGAAGTACCACTGTATACCTTATTTCCTTCACCAAGGACTGATTTGGTAAAGCCAGGTGTGTATGACTATGGAGAGCCGCGTACCTGCTGGGCCAGTGTCCACAGCAGGTGGCGTCTGACTCGGTACTGTTTCTCAGGCTGATGTCCCGGGGACAGTCACAGACCCTCCCCCCAACCCGGGGCTGCCAGAGCCCTGGAGATGTCTCCTGTCCCACTTCCTGCCGGGTGGCAGTGGGTAGGGTGGTGTGCATAAGGCTCTAGGTCCGAGGGGTGGTTTCTCCAAGGTCATGGCCAGACCCAGGACTGACACCTGGGTTCCGGCCTCCACGTCAGGACTGTGGCATGAGTACCGCGAAGGGAGACTGGGATGCCATGACCCACCACAGCACTGAGGGGTTCTGTACTGAGAAGCCGGTGGAGCCCTGCAGACAAAGCATCCGTGTCTCAAGGCTTGCCCTCTGCTAAGGCGGGTACTTCAGGGACCCCTGAACTCCACAGAGAAGCAGACCCCATTGGGACAGCAGTGTGGTATCCTTTGCGAGGGGCCACGCGTGTGCTGCAGTGTCTGGGCCCAGCAGGGGCTCGGCATTTGTGACTGACATGGCGGTGATTGTGCCAGAGGCAGGAAGCCTCCCTGGGATGCACTCCAGCCTGTGCGAAGACTGTGCCCCAAACCCTCACCCCCGGGGCATGTGGGGCCTTCCCTCATGCCTGGCTGGAGGCTCAGGCTTAGGGACGGGCATCAGCTTCCTCAGCAGGCCCCTGGCCAACAGCTGGGGACATAGTACCAAGGGTCTGGGGGGCTGGTGGTCTGGGAGCCTCTGGGCATCCTGTGGACAGACAGGCAGAAGGGCAGGTAGAACCCTCCCAGCCCCCTCCCTCTTCCAGCTTTGTCCACGTTGCAGTCTGGTCCTGGACTTCACAACTTGCTACAAGGAATGGCCAGGGTTGGATTCCTTCTGCTGGGACAGTTTGTGGGGGCGGGAAGGGCTTTGAGCAGGGCCCCCCCCCTCCGCCGCCTGAAAACAGGTAGTGTCCTCTGCTCCCCTGTCCCTCGGCATGGCCCAGAGCTGGCATCTACCGGCCAAGATGGGCCCCGATTGGCCTGGCCCCAAATCTGCTAGGTAGCATCAGGCGGCGTGGGAGTCCCGTAGGGCCCTGCCTGATGCACAGACACCTGTGGCCGCACCGTTGCTGTATGCGTGATCATGGGCAGTTCTTCCATTTCCTTCTGTGGGCCCGGGGAAATCTTGGGGGAGGGTGGGCTTTCTGGGCGGAGATCCTGCAGCGCTGTGGGGCTTGTTCAGGAACGAAACGGCACGCTCTCCTTGTCCTCCAGCCACTGGCTGCCAGTAAAAGCTGTGGCAGGAACTCACCGAGTTGTGTCTGTCTCATCCCACTTTTTGAGAAGCTTCCTCTGGTCCAGCTGGTTGGCTCCTCTGCGAGGCCCTTGCTCTCCCGGTGTTGTGCTGCTCGGCCCTGAAAGTGCCACCCTCACCGATGGCCACTGGAGGGAGCTCCAGAACCGAGCCTGCCCTTGAGGCTGGCTGGAAGCCACGGACAGCCCTGGAACTGCCTTGGGATCACAGAGTGTTAAAAGTTCCCTGCACTTTCAGTCTTACAGCATGTCCTGAAGAGAGGCTCTGCCTGGGTGTTTTCAGTATCCCTGCCCCTTCTGCATGAGATACTGAGCCGTGATCTGCACTGGGGAAGCTCACACATCCCCATGTCCACCCTGGCGCGCTCTGACAGGCGCAGTTGACCGTGTTGCCATCGCCCCAGCAGGGAGACCACCTCCATTGCTCCCAAAGTCCCCTCACCCCTCCATGGGCCACGCCCTCCCAGACCCAGACCTCTGGTGAGGTGGGTTCCCTGCTTGAGTGTCCTGTGCAGCTCTGTGTTTCTGAGGTTCACACGTGTTGTCGTGCGTGTCCCCGGTCGGCCCGTGTTGCCGTGCGTGTCCCCGGTCGGCCCGTGTTGTCGTGCGTGTCCCCGGTCAGTCCTTTTCACTGAGGAACAGTGTTCCTCCAATGCACAGGCCCCATCTGTTTATCCGTCCACCTGTTGACGTGCAGTTGGGTTGTTCCAGTGTTGGGCTGGGCTGCAGTGAACATTTGTGTATAGTTGTTCGTGTGGACTTCGGTTCCCATTTTTCTTGGGTAAATGTCTGGAACTGGGACAGTGAGAACAGATGTTAACTGTACTTAATTTTGGAAGTGGGGTACATTTTGCCCTCCTCTCACTGGCTCAGCTGCACACTTAGTGTATGCCAGTTGCCTGGAGCTGGGCAGGAAGCCAGCCTGTCCAGCCCTGGGTCTCGAGAGGGGCCCCAAGGGGTGCCGTGGCCCCTAGAACAGGATGGGGCCGTGATTCCTCCCACCTAGGGCTTTATTTCTCAGACTGGCACTGAGAAGAACCCTCGTGCCCCAAGGGACTCTGCAGAAAGTGTCCTGTGGTGACTAGGGCAGCACCTGGTTCTTTTCTGCAGGATGTTGGACACCCCTCAGGGGAGATGCAGGGGAATGGCCAAGGCTGTGTCTTCCCCGAGGAGACCCCCATGCAGGGGCATGTGGCGGGCAGTGGGAGACACAGCAGAACCGCTCGCCACCGCTCCCTGCATGAACGCCTAAAGTTGGAAACAGTCCCCACGTTCAGCAGCAGAGTGGACGAATGAATTGTGACACGGAACCCATAGGACGCAGGACATGGGAAAGCGATGTCCACCCCAGGAGCAGCACAGGAAGCCCGTTTCTCTGGAGCACGCGATCAGTCGCAGAGTGAGGAAGAGAGCCGAGGCCACCGGTGAGCAGAGGGAAAGCCGGTCGCCAGCCCCTGCCCAGTCCTTGTTCTGGCCTCAGGACACCTCCCGTCTGCACCCAGAGCTTTGCTGTCTGGGGAGAACGTCTCGTGAAAACCGCAGATGCACCCGGGCTCAGCTGGCAGCGTCAGGGCTGTGTTCATTTTGTGGTCCCTTAGCGAGTTGAGGTGGCTGAGCAGGATGGGGTGTGGGTCTGTGAGCTATGCCGGCGGACACAGGATGGAGGAACCCAGAGAGAACGGAGGGGGCGGGTCAGGTGTGCTCACATGCTCCGGCTCAGCAAAGCCAGGCAGGCCCAGAGCTATTCTCTAAGGGTTAGGGTTAGGGTTAGGTTGGTTAGGGTTAGGGATAGGGATAGGGATAGGGTGTTTCGGGTTAGGGTTAGGATGGTTAGGGATAGGGTGGTTAGGGATAGGGTGTTTAGGGTTAGGGTTAGAATGGTTAGGGTTAGGGATAGGGATAGAGATAGGGTGGTTAGGGTTAGGGTTCCAGTTGATGTGTAATGGGCATGTTCACATTATGCTTCCTCCCTAGATACTCTGGTCTTCCTTCACTTCCCAAACTGACGGCTGTTGCCAGGCAAGCCCTGAGCCGCCAGGTGGAGGCAGGATCATGGGCTCTTATCTCCGCCGGAAGCCTCGGGAGGCCACAGGGCACCCCAACACTCTCCGTTTTGTCCTCAGGGCCACAGAAGCCCTCAGGGGTGTAATCAATAGTGATTTGATTCTTTTTATTCTGGGAGGAGGAATGCCTCTGAGTGGTCAGGCCTTTTTCTTCTGCCTGCCTGGCTGACTCCTCTCGTGTGCAGCTGACGCACTTCCTCCTCTACCGTTTGAGACACGTGGAGATGCGGTTCGCCTGCCGGGTGTCTGTGGAGTGGATCCACTCCTGGGTGATGGGGTGGACAGAATTTCTGCAAAGAGGATCTACAGAGGAGTAACTTAAGTATTAACACATATAATTTGAGGGGAAATAACCAATTTTATGGTACTTTCTGTGCTGTTTTCTTTCATTTTGGGGGGGACAGGGTCTCACCCTGTTGCCCAGGCTGGAGTGCAGTGACACAGTCACAGCTCACTGCAACCTCAACCTCCTGGGCTCAAGCCATTCTCTCGCCTCAGCCTCCCAAAGTGATGGGACCACAGACGTGAGCCACCTCACCCATCTCTGTTGGTTTTCTGATGTACCTCACACATCTGCAGAAATGCACATTGTAAGAATTTTGAAATTGACTAATAAATATCAAATAATTTAATAGTCTTCTGCAGTTTCTTCCTTTTCATATTCATGGTTCTTCAGGCAAACAGGTACGGCCATGGGGGAGGACTGAGCTGCTGAGCAGGCAGAGGGCGCCCACATCTCCCTGGATTCGAGGCCTCAACATGCAGCGTAACCCTCAGTCTATTCCTGGTTTCCTTCTGTCATGTGCTGTGTATAAAAGATGTGTGTAGATTTCCTAATCTGTCTGCCACAACTCACAATGGATCCAGCTTCCTACAACAACTCTCACACTTTTAACGAAGTGAATTCATGACTAAAATCCTTTCCTGAAATCTTATGAAATGAAGCACGGCAAGGCTTTTTTGTGGATAAACAAAAATAAGATGAATTATGTTGAACTGTAGTAGTCAAGAAGTGTTGGTAGCAACATTACTGACCCTGGGACATCAAACGCTGAAAAACTCGCATCCTGGTGTCTCGCAGATGAGGGAAGAATTAGGGAGTCTCCCCCAGGTGGCTCAAGTTCTTGTGTTCTGTGTGTGATGAGGTGAAGGCCTTGGGAATCACTCAGTGTAGGCAGGAGGCACAGGAGGTGCTGAATCTTTCCAGACGAAGGCAGCACAGAATATAGGCAAGCAGATGTCGCAAGAAACGTCAGCAACGCAGCTCCTGGGAAGCAGCCACAGGGGCTGGCGGGGTCTGGGGATGAGGACGGAGGCCTCAGTGCGCAGTGGAGGGTCTTGGATGGCAGAGACTGCGGGGTCTGGGGGTGAGGACGGAGGCCTCAGTGCGCAGTGGAGGGTCTTGGACGGCAGAGGGTGGAGGGTCTTGGACGGCAGAGGGTGGAGGGTCTTGGACAGCAGAGGCTGCGGGGTCTGGGGGTGAGGACGGAAGCCTCAGTGTGCAGTGGAGGGTCTTGGACGGCAGAGGCTGCAGAGTCTGGGGATATGGACGGAGGCCTCAGTGCGCAGTGGAGGGTCTCGGGCAGCAGAGGCTGCAGGGTCTAGGGATGAGGAGGCGACTGGCTGGGTAGGGGTGAGGGGAGGCCATGATGTGTAGCAAAGGGTCTCAGGTAGCAGGCGGGGGTCTGCACTGGAGGTGCGTGCCTGCCCTGTGTGTGGCCCACCAGGAAAAGCTGACCAAGCTGTGGGGTGTCCCTGGGGCCTCTCCACACGGCCGCCCAACAGGGGTATTGAATGCAGGCCAGTCTCCCCAACAGACCCACAGAAATGAGCCATTTTGCACCCAAAGCCACTGATAAATTGCAATGAAGTGATTTTAGGCCCCTTCCACCTTTGGGGAGGACCGGTTGGATGGGGTAAGTCCCCAGCAGAGGCAGCCCAGCGCCACCCTCACCTGTGCTGTGGGGTCTGCCCCTCTCCCAGGAGCTCAGCCTGGAGCCAAGGGGGCTGGAGTATATCCGCCAAGAAGAGGGTCTCCTGGTTCACACACAGACACCCCACCCTGCAGAGCCGGGCTGCATGGGGAGGAGGGTTGGGGTGACTCGGCACCAGCCGCCGGGCAGGGTTCTGCAGGGTGGTGTGACAGTTTCCTCATCGGATGCCAGGGTTTCCACGCAGGCATGGAGATGGGAAGCCCGGGACCATCAGAGATGTGGCCCTTCCACCCGCTCCAGCTCCAGAGGGAGTGGAAAGGAGGTCAGGCCTGCAGCTTTAAAAGTCCACACGTGATCCTGACACATCTGAAAAGAAAACACTGATGGAAGCAGCTCAGAAAACTCTTTTCTAATCCTGCGGCTTAGGAGTCTGTCCCACGAGTCTCAGTCCCAGCAGGAGTCGCCTGCAGCTGCGTGTCCTCACCAGGCCAACTCTGACCCACTCGCAGCACACGATAAATAATGCCAGTGACCTCACGGCTGAAGTCCCAGGAGACTGTGACCAGAGTGTGACGTCCCCAGGTCGATAGCGGCAAGCTGCAGCTCCCAGCCTGCTGTCCTAGGGCCAGGCGTACTCAGAATTCCAGCAGGCTCAGGTTGTGGGGAAGAAGTGTGCCGTGGGTGTCCACAGAACACCGAGGCGTGGGGCAGCCCCTACAGCCATGCTGACCTTGCTCCAGAAGGGTGGCGTCTGCATGGACATGCATCCCTCACATCTCTTCAGGTCAGGGATCGCTGCCACGTGAATTTGCTGCAAACTTTGGGGAACATCTTCCTGTTTTCAGAGCTTTCTGGGTTTTAGAATTGGGGATAGGGACTGTGGGCCTGTAATTTAATCCTAGAAAATCGTGTAGAGGCGAACAGATAGTGTGGAGGAATGGGGGCTTTTCTCATGTCCACACTTTAAAGTAGATGATTTACAGAACGCCGGTGGGTGGAAGGTCTTGAGTGAGGTTGATGAGGAACGATGGCCCCTGACTACAGACCCGTGCACCCAAGTGAAACAGGCCGGTCTGGGCCCCAGCTGAGGCTGTGAGGGCCGCGGAGATGCGGATGCTAGTCCCAGGTGCCTTGGGAGCTGGCCTCACGTTCTACCCTGTTCCTTCTGGCAGACCCTATGCCACACAGCCCTCTGCCCCCTGGGGTGGGGGCCCATCCGCTCTGGTATTCAGCCAGAAACCCTAACACACCTTTCTTTCTTTTATTGATATTCTTTAGTTTTGTGCACAATTTGGGAAGTTGATTTAGAAGGACAGATTCATACTGAGAAAACCTCAGCCAAGGTTATCTGTGGGGTCTGGAGAGGGTGTCAGGGACACAGGGTGGCTGGGGAGAGCACGTCACTGCTACTGGATGGCTCCGTTTAACACCAGCCGCATCTCTGAGTCTCAGGCACTTCTGTGAAATAGTCTCAGAATCCTGTGGTGACCGTGGCACACCTGGCAGGCCCAGCCAGCACCATGCCGGCCACTGATAGGCCCCAGTCACCCTGGTCTGCTGGCATTCTTTCATAGGGTTTCCTTCATTTTCATACTTGTCATTTTTCTAGAAAAACATCTCTTTTTATAAAACAAATGAGGGGCAACCAAGTGTTTTGACCACAAAGCATAAATACTGGCTCTAGGCTTTCATCACTTCATTGACAAACTGAATGCTGTGGGGGCTGAAGGCGAGGAGGCTTTTGCAGACGTGGACCTTGTGCCATGTGTTCAGGAGATGCACGGGCCTCGGGGAGACTCATGCCAGGTGCCAGCCACTGGGGACAGCATGGCCTTGGCCCAAGAGTGGCCTTTGTGGGAAAAATAAAAGTTCAAGAAAAACACCCTTCATATTTCTCTTGTAGCAGCTCATCTTCTGGGAAGGACATAGGGGCCATCCAGGGTAGCAAAGTGCTCTGCGTCCACCAGAGCCACCTCCTCCCAGGAAGGCTGGGCCTACATCACCACCTGCTGCATTCCCACGTGAGAGGGCTGGGTCACCTGCACTAGCATCTGCTGCACCCCTGCGTGGGAGGGCTGGGCTGCCTACATCATCACCTGTTGCACCCCGCGTGGGAGGGCTGGGCCTACGTCACCGCCTGCTACATTCCCGCATGGGAGGGTTGGGCCTGCATCACCACCTGCTGCATTCCCGCGTGGGAGGGCTGGGCCTACATCACCGCCTGCCGCCTGCCGAACCCCCGCGTGGGAGGGCTGGGCCTACATCACTGCCTGCCGAACCCCCGCGTGGGAGGGCTAGGCCTATGTCCGCGCCTGCTGCACCCTGTGTGGGAGGGCTGGGCTTGGCCACCTAAGCCAGTACCTGCTGCACTCCCACGTGGGAGGGCCAGCCACCTAGGCCAGCACCTGCTGCACCCCTGCATGGTCCGGGGAGCAGTGCCGGTTCCCCCAAGGCAGCTTCTTCATCAGCCGCCGGAGCTTGCCAGGGAAGCTCTGGTTCATGTAGCGGTAAAGAAGCGGCGTCACGAAGCTGCTGCAGAAGGCCAGGAGTTTGGACACATCCTTTGCAAAGTCCACCAGCCCCAGGTAGTGGGCATCCACAGGCTTCCCTCGCGAGACAAAGACCGTGCACCCCAGCAGGGTCAGGTAGTGTGGTGTCCAGAGCCCAAACTGCGTGCACACGGTGGCCACCAGTAGCCTGTGTGCCGAGGGCTCCAGCCGGCCCTCATCCCGGTCCAGGGGTGTGTCCTCCCTGTGGACGCGGGAGAGCAGCACCAGCGCATAGAGGGCAGCCAGTGCCGGCACCGCATAGCCGATGAACACCAGCATGGCGTCAGCAGCCTCAGTGTTCTGCATCTTGGCGCACTCCAGTGCACGGGCAGACACGTGGCTGCAGATGTAGAAGAGCAGCGAGGAGAAGCTGGTCAGCAGCGCCCCGCCCCACACAAAGCCGCACACGTGTCTCGTGTTGTACACACTGGCCATGTAGGTCCGCGGCAGCGCGCGCTCTATGTAGTGGTCGAGGCTCAGCAGGGTGGTGGAGTACATGGCCACCAGCGAAGACACGTTGAAGGGGATCTGGAGTGCCACATGGACCTCACTGGCCACACTCCACAGTGGCCACCGGGAGTCCCGGCACCCTCGCCGGGAGCTCAGGGGGCTCAGCAGGTGCATAGGGGCCAAGGCGCTGAGCACCAGCCCCGCCACCGCCATGTTGACGAAGTACACATCCGGCATGGTCATGCTGGCCTTGCTGTGTAGGTTGGCCAGCACCAGCAGGGTGTTGTAGCACAGGCCCACCGGCACACCTACCAGCAAGCCCAGCAGTGACAGCACCAGCAGCACCAGCTGCAGGTCCTGGCAGGCAGGTAGCTCCTCCACCAGTCCTGTGCCATTGAGCCAGCCGCAGCCCCACATGGCGGCCGGCAGTTCTCCACAACCCTGCAGAAAGAAGGAACAGGAGGTCAGCACATGTCCCCTCCCAGGGCCCTGGCCCAGAAGTACTACAGGTGCAGGCACGCCTTCTCCTGGCACAAGAACCCTGGAGACTACAGTGAGGCTGCCTCGAGTACATTTCTGTGAAAACGAAGGTGACCACTGAGAAATGGCCACCTCAGGTCCTGACCGGGGGTTCTGTGGCTGTACTCACTTCAGTGGCTGGGGATGGGGACCAGAGAGGGAGCCTGGCACGGCCCACAGGCTCAGAGCCCACTCTCCGTGGGCTGCTACGAGGCCTGGATGGTCGTCATGACTTTGTTGGATGGGCCCTGAGTGGTGACTCCCAAAGTTTATCAGGTGCCTGTGGGTATTGGGATCCTGCCAGCGCCATGAGGGACATGCAGTGTGGATGGTCAGCCCTGGGCCTCCCTCCCTTCCAGCAGCCCAGGACCTGGCACCTTGGAGTCCTTGCAGAGCCTGGGTTCCAGGGAGGGTGGCCCGTGGGGCAAAGCCCACAGAAGGCTCTGGGACACTGCTGGTTTTGACGTCACTGCATGAGAACCTGGTGGGTGGAGCCATCATAGAGAAAGAATTCTCTCCCCTCCAAAGCATAGGTATTCCTCGGGGACCTGTAGCTGTCTCGGGAAACCTGATGTCCAGCACGTAGTTTGGCTCTGGCTGACCTCCTGCTCTCAGAGTGGAGTAGAAAGCATCTCAGGCAGATGGGCAGACAGCAGCGTTCTGTGCCCAGAGACAGGAGTGGCATGGAGGCCAGATTTGGGAGCTGCGGCTGCGGCTGTGGCTGGGGGTCCTTACCCGCCACCCAAGTCCTGCCACCAAAAGACCCACAGGGCCACAGCAGGACGGGAACAGGAAGCTTAGGAGGAGAAGAGCACGGAGGGGCCAGGGCCCGAGGCCCCCAGTGCCAGCAGCAGTGTGTGCCCTGCAGCAGGTGATACGGCCCCGGGGCCGGGCATGTAGGCAGCCGGCAGATGGGTGGGCAGGTGATGTGGGAATTCCCATCCAGATGCAGGCAGGCAGGACGGGAGTTGTGGGTCATTGTGCGATCCTGACGAATGCTGCCCAGCAGCCCACAGTGAGGGTCAGGTGGTGACAGGCATGCAGAGCAAGGCCACTGCTGGGTGTGCCCAGCCACAGTGCCGCCAAGCACTCCCAGGTCCTGAACCCCCAGCCCCAGCCCCTCACTAACACATCTTGACCAGAACCACCTGGGCTCCACTCGCCAGGCCAGCACAAGCTCCAGACAGGATGCACCTGCTCCCAGCACAGCAGCCGGGGGACGTCCAGGCCTCTACGGCCTTCTCCCCTCCTGCTATACCAGGGTTCAGAGGACGGGGGTCTTGGGGATATGTGGTCCCCCTCACCCCGCCTTCGAGGCTGCATGGCTTTAGCTGTCACAGGGCTAAGTGGGAGCCCAGTTTGGGGGCATCACCCCCCAGACTCCACTTGAGTCCCCAGTAAACACCAGCCACTGATCTGGGTGTCAGTATCCTGGCCTGGCCTCACAGGGCACCCAGGGCCCCTGGATCTGTCCAGGGTCTGTGGTGAGAAGATCGGAGTAAGAGGGCCTTCTCGCCATGTGCTGCCTCCAACCACTGACAGGAGGGCGCAGCCCAGCTGGCTGCCTTCACCCCGCAGAGCTTGCCAAGGGCTGAGACCCCTCAGTGTGCTCCGTCTGGGTATCCCTTCACTCCCCACTTAGAGATGCTGGCCAGTGGTGCTGCACAGAGCCCCCCCGCATCCCCTCTCAGGCGCTCACCTTTACTTGGTGGCCCGCGCTTCTTGGCGCTGTGGGTCCTGGCCACTGTGGGAGAGCAGCATGGTGGGACAGAGGCAGCCACCAAGCTCTGGTGAGGACCTGCGCTGCTGCGCTTCTCGGCAAACTCGCGGCTCTTATCAGCAGTGTGCCTGGCCTCCTGCGCGTGCGTGCAAGCCAGGGCCCCAGGATGCGAGCACTTGTTTTCCTCGGGTGAGTTCCCTGCAGGGCCTCTGCCTCCCTTGGCAGGCGCCGCCGCCCCTCCCTCCTGCTGTTTACTGCCGGGTTCCAGAAACCAGGGGCTGAACTGAGCACAACTGGCCTCTGGCCCCACCTTTCTGACAGCCCGGCCCCCAGCCGTGGCCTCTCCCTGCAGGCCCCTGTCTGCATCCCTGCAGGCTGTCCCACCGAGCGCCCAGGGGCAGGTCAGGCCGAGACTTGTCCAGGTGCAGGCAGCTGCCCCTGGTGCTCAGTGTGCCGGAGACATTAGTTACAAGCCCCTTTTTTCCCTGAGAAAATCAACGAAGGGTCTACTCTAGAGCGAAGGCCGGGCCGTGCCCACTCAGCCCACAGAACACAGAGGTTCTCAGAGGCACAGCGGAGGTGTAGGGCAGGCTCAAATCAGAAGCAGAGATGGGAGCATGTGCGTCCAGCATGTCTGTGCACAGATGGGATATGGCACGGCTGGAGAGAAGTTGAGCCGGCCCCATGCATGAGCCTCCTGCAAGGGATGCCTCTGTGGAGCTCTCTTGCAGGTGGAACCACGCAGGCCAGCCTATGGCCCGCCACGCCCCTCCTCTCGGGTAGTCCAAGAGAAGCTGCCTGGACTGCCAATGCCTTCCCCACCGTCAGCCGAGCCGGAGGGAGGTGGCCAGTGTCCAGCATCTGCGGGGCTGAGAATGGCTCGATTCTTGGGAGAGTGTCACGTGGAGCAGGAGCTGCCGGCATTTCCTCCATGCGCTCATGTGCGTCCCGCTCGCCATCTGAGCCGCTCTCCAGTGCGTGCTCTCACCCCAGCCGGGTCCTGGAAATGCCAGCCGGGCCCTCGGGTGAGGTCAGGTGGAAAGTTCTCCTGCGTGCATTTTTGTTTACTGGCAGCTGACAGATACTGAAGGATTTATACACTTCAAAGCTGCAGGTTGTTCTCTGTGCAGTTCACTGGGTATCAACCACAAAGATGATTTCTGTTTCCAAGGAAGGTTACAAGCTGAGCGGCACCTGTTTTCCTTCCCTTTCCATCGGTTGGAAGGTGACGCGCTTTGCGTGTTTGCCCCGACATTCTCCCCAGGGCCCTCTTTTTACCAGGCATTACCTAGAGATCTTCAGAGGGAAGCCAGCTGGGGGCGGGCATTCCTAGAGCCAAGGAGGTCAGGCTGCTGCCTGCGTCAGGAGCTGGGCTGAGAGGCATGGAAGGAAAAGTCCAAGGAAACTCTCTCCTCAGCCACGCTGGGTGGATGAGTCTCTGTGGCCTGCCTCCTCTCTGGCAGGGCTCCTGGGGAACGTGGCTCTGTGGCCTGCCTCCTCTCTGGCTAGGCTCGTGGTAGGAACAGGGGTCCCTGGGAGTGCCTGTGGGAGCCGGTTTGAGTCTCTTGCCTGTGGGTTGCTAGCCACGGCTCCCAGAGGAGTGAGCATGAGGTGCAGGTTTTGAAGGCTGGGAGCAGCAAGTGGCGCCCCCAGAACCACAGCATGCCAGGGCCCAATGAGTCGTGTGAGCCAGTGTTCCCGCCTCTCCTGGTCACAGGTGACTTGTGACACATGCCCAACCCTCACAGCCAGGCCAGTTCCCTGTCACTGAGCTGTTGTGGGCACGGTGGCAGGGGTCCTGTCCTGCCCAGGGTTCTGGGCGTTGCCCTGCATGCCCTTCCCCCGCTGTCACTGCCCCTGCATCCGAGTGAGGGGGATGGCCTGGCCCCACGCGCTTGCCTGGCCACAGCGGGGTTCTGTGGGAGCCTGGCCTGGCCCAGGCGGGTGGAGCCTCCCACTCCTTGCCTGTTGATGGTCCCCTGCTTGCCTCTGTGCCCCCCCCGTTTGCTTCTACACCCCCTGCTTACCTCTGTGCACCCATCCCCCACTTGCCTCTGTGCCCCCTACTTGCCTGTGTGCCCAGAGACTTCCTGTTCCCACTGCCAGACTGTTTGGGGAAGCGGGGCATCCTGGAACTGGAGAACAATGGCCTGGCTTCTCCCCCCCGCTGGGCAGGCCCGCTGTGCTGTCTTTCCCGTCAGCCACACGCTCTGCTGACTTCCTCCATGGGAAAGAGGAACTGGGAGCCAGGTGGTGGGAGACTTAGAGGCTGGGGTAGAAAACCCAGATGAGCCTTGTCAGAAGTGGGCCTACGTGAAAGCTTGAGTTTATCGCAGTGATGGAAGATTCCAGAGGCTCCCTCCTCAGGAGGCAGGAGAGAAAACAGAGAATGGCCACCTGCCCCCCACCCCTGTGCTGCGGGTCCCTCCTGGGCCAGGTTCGAGGTGCAGAGCTGGCTGGCACATGCCCTCCCGTCACCCGTTTCTCTCTGAGCACTGCCTGCCCAGTGGCAGGGCTGATACTCAGCTTCCAGGGACTGCCATTGCACCCTCAGCCAACAGGGACCCCCTGGGCCTCTCCTCCAGGCCAGCCCCACCATTGCACTGAGAGACCACCAGCTTCTCCCTCAGCTCCTGGCCACCCTCCCAGGCTAGCCTGTCCTGGCAGCTGCTCCTTCCTGGCTCCCCACCCGCTCCTCCAGGCCCTGCTCCTCCAGCACCTCCAAAGCCACGGTGCTGGTTCGACCGCCTGCCTCCCGTTCTTACCACCAGCCTCTCCTCCCGAAACTCTCCCCCACAACTCCGCAGGACCTGCCACCCATATGCAAGTCCTGCCCCAGGCCCACGTCAATGCCAGCATGAGTAGCCCCAAGGCCCTCCCCCAGGCAGGCACCCAGAACCAGGCCCTTCCCAAGCGAGTGTCCCCAGCCAAGCTGGATGCCAGGGTCAGCCTCGCCTCTCAAGAGGGCACACTCTGATTCAGGCACCTGCTCAGAGGTTCCTTACGCACTCAGCCTGGAGCAGCCCTCAGGGCCTCTTAGGGACAGGGACACTTCTCGGACCAGGAGGCCCCTAGGCCTCTGCTGCTGGCCTGTGGGGTGACCTCAGCCAATCTGCCCATCACCCTCTCTAATGGCACGGCATCTTCTGGGACCAGGAGATGCTCCCAGCGTCTTGGCTGGGAAGGTGGAAGGAGCTGGCCCTGCCTGGGCCTTGGCTGTCCAAGATGGCCCAGTTTCAATCACTTTATTTTCCCTATAAGAGAATTCATTAATGACACAAATGCAGCTCATCTATTCCCTCCTTCTGTTTTGTTGTTGCTGTTATTTGGTTTTGGTTTTGGTTTTTTTGTTTGTTTTTGGAGTCAGGATCTCTCTTAGTCACCCAAGCTAGAGTACAGCGGTACAGTCATAGCTCACTGCAGCCTCTGCCTCCTGGGCTCAAGCGATCCTCCCATCTCAGCCTCCCAAGTAGCTGGGACTATAGGTGTATGCCACTACAGCTGGCTTATTTTTTCATACAACGTTTTTTGAGACAGGGTCTCATTATGTTGCCCAGGCTGGTCTCAAACTCCAGGGCTCAAGTGACCCTCCTGCCACAGGCTCCCAAAATGCTGGGATTATGGGTGTGAGCCACTGTGCCTGGCCTGTTTTTGTTTTTTAAATTACTCTCAGAAAAAGGGCCAGCCTTGCACCTACTGCCCCTTCTTCCCAGTCCAGAAGTGGTTGACATGCAGGAGGTATCTGACCAGTCTCATTTGGACGGGGTGAGATGTCTTTCCAGCTTCAAGGCTGGTCCCAGGCCATGGGCCAGGAGTGGACAGGAGAGGAGGGGATAGAAGGCCAGCCGAGGAGGGAGGGAATAAGCCAGCAGAAGCGGGGAGGATGTCAGAGCCCAGAGCTGGCCTCAGAATGTACAGCCAGCCTGGGAGACGTGAGCAGATGTGCTCCCCATGCTGTGTGGGGAACTGCTGCACCCTCACAAGCTCAGAACCTCGGCCTGCCTTGCTCATGGTCTCCCAGCCACTGTTTAAGCTGAAGGGGACAGAGCTGGATGCCAGGTGCACCCCAGAGGGCTGGGGTAGAAGTGACGTTTCCACACAGCAATCCTGAGCAGACTGGCGTCAGGACCCAGTGTTGATGAGAGGCTGGTGCCCCACGTTCTGGGGACAGCAGCTTCTCTGCGTGATGGGAAGGGGCCTGGGCCTCTGGGTCCCATGAGCAGCCATCTGTGAGGCTGCCCCCTTCCTCCTAGGCCTCTGCTGCTGCCCTGTGGGGTGACCTCAGCCAATCTGCCCATCACCCTCTCTAATGGCATGGCTGCCATCTCCAGCAGGCGAGGGTGAGACCCAACTAAGCAAGAGGCTGGGACAGACAGGTGTAGAGTTTCTCCGAGATCCCCCGAGTGTCAGGCCTACTGGGTTCCCAGTCCCTGCCAAGCGCCTGTGGATGAGGCTGTTTCCCAGCTGCCCCTCCCTGGGTCCTCAGCTGGGCCTCTGTGTCATCCATTGAGCTCACTCCTAATGCATGCTCTTGAGGATGGAAAGTGGGGTCTTTTTTTCCAAGACCCTGGGCTGGGCTCCGACTGTGATTTCCCAGGGAGACTGCTGGGCTGGCGCGCTTCCTTGCAGGCTCTCCTGTATCCGTCCACCTGCACCGGAGAAGAGGGACACTGCTTGCAGGACATCAGCTCAGAATGGGTGCCCCAGGCTCAGGGCTTGGAGAAGCTGGGGCAGCTTGAGAAAGGAAAACCAAAGAATGTCGGGCTCCAAGGCCACAGGGACTGATGGGACAGGATCCCTGGTTGGCTTGGGCAGCCTGTCCAGGCACCTGTCCTTGTTGACTTGGAAGTCCACGGATACGCCTGATGCAGGTGGACGGCTCCCTGCCCTGCTCTGAGCCTGAGCAAATGCCCTGGGGATCTGTTCTGTCCCTGATCTAAAACACAGCCCCTGAATGTGTCCAGCTCCCTGGAGAGCCCCTTACAGATGGACAGCCTGTGACCCTGCGCCTCTGTGACTGAGGAGTCCCTCCCCACAGGGGATGCAGGCAGGTTGGGGAAGGGCAGGCTGCCCAGCAGTGCCTGTCCTTGTGCCCTGGCACGGCCTGAGCCTGCAGCCCTGTGCTGACAGCAGGTCCCTCACTGCAGAAGACTCTGTGCTTGTGGTTTAGAGTGGGGCCCACTGGGGGAGCCTTGCTGAGGCCTGGCCGGCCAGAGAGGCTGGGGAGGCCCTGTGTGTCTTGAACTTTGGGAGTTGACAGTGCAGGGCAGCTCTCCTTAACTGTCGGGGTGGCTGGTGGCTACTGTCAGGCCTGGCTGGTGGGAGGGAATCGGGAGGGCCCAGGTGTACAGTTTCAGCTGTCCCTGCCCAGGGCTCCTCGCGTGGAGACCTTGGTGGCTTCTTTGTCATAGAACTCAGTACAGTGGGGCCCAAAATTAGACCAAACACAGTCCTAAAACAGTTTTCCTACATTGAGAAAGCAGCACTGATTCTAGACACTGCCTTGACCTCTGGCCTAAGTTCTCCTACCTGACATGAGGGAATGTTAGACGGGGCTTCGTAGTAAGCCTGCTTGTAGGAAGGCCCACACCCTGCCATCTGCAGGGGCCTGGGTTTGTGGCAGGAGGCAGTAGGGGATGTTGGATGGGGCTTCGTAGTAAGCCTGCTTGTAGGAAGGCCCGCACCCTGCCATCTGCAGGGGCCTGGGTTTGTGGTGGGAGGCAGTAGGGGATGTTGGATGGTGCTTCATAGTAAGCCTGCTTGTAGGAAGGCCGGCACCCTGCCATCTGCAGGGGCCTGGGCTAGTAGCGGGCGGCAGTAGGAGCTGGTATAAAACACTGTAAGAAACCCCCTTGCCCTCCTTCCTTCTGGGAAGGAAGTGGTCAGGGTCCTGGGCTCTGGAGTGGGCAGCCAACATGTGCACGCCAGGCCAAGCTTTTCCAGTCCCAGCTTGCATGCGGGTGCCTCTGCAGGCAGGTGACTTCCTTGCTCTATGCCTTGGTTTCCCCAGGCTTAGGAAATCCTCATGAGACAGGAGGGTGCCGGCACGCTCCCCGTCACCAGCCCTGGCCTAGGATGATGATGCCTGTAGATCTGTAGCCTCCTCCCAAATATGAAGGGCAGAGGAAGCTGTTCTGTGACCTTCTGCTCAGAATCTTTGTGAACGGACATGTGTTGCAGGGGAACCATGACACAGGGCAAGGTGACAACAATATGGGCCCCATCACACCCCACACTGCCAGTGAATGCGGAGGAGGCAGCCCTCAGGACGCACCCTGTGGATGGTGCTCGCCCTGGGATTACAGTCAGACCATGGAGGCCCGGGGAACGCAGTCAGACCGCGGAGGCCCAGGGAACACACGATCAGACCGCGGAGGCCCAGGGAGTACATGGTCATACTGGGGAGGCCCAGGGAGCGTGCCGCAGTCAGACCGCAGCGTACTGCTGGGTTTACGGGGTTTTACGATCTTTATGTTCTGGGTTTGGGCTTTGGTACCAACACAATGAATTTCCCGATGTTTCACTAGTACTAAACTGCAGTAGAAACATTTGCTTCCCTGGCCTATATTCAAAGGAACATGGATTGGCAAGGAGAACCTGCCCCAGGGGTCTTGGTTCTTTTCAGTTCATAACCATGAAAATGTCTTGAGCCCGGGTGCGGCTGTGGATGGGTGACGGGAGCCCATCAGGCTACGTATCAGGAGTATTTCACGTGCAGCACTGGCATCTTTCTTCCTATGTCTTACTTAAAAAGAGCCCAAAGTGCTATCAAGCAGCCTGTTAATAATGAATGTCTGTGAACAGTGAAGTGAACTTTGCTGAAACCCGGGGCTAACTTCGATAGGGTTTCCCAATAGAAATGGGCTGCCCCATGTGGTTCAGAAGCAGCAGGCCTGGAGACAGACAGGGACTGGGTATGGGGACAGTGACCACCTCCCTCAGCCTGAGAGGCACCCGCGTACCTGTACATGTGTGTGAGAGAGCGTGCAATAGCACCTGCACTGCACAGAGCTGGCAGAAACAGAAGCCAGTGGAGGACTCCTCTGCACCAAGGTGGCTGAATGTGTTTCACTAACACCATGGCATTTTATTTTCCTGTCTCTCTGAGTCGGGAAGTTCTGTCCTCTGTTACTCAGGGCCCTGTCAGGGTGGGGCTGCAAGTCTCACGCCTGCTGGAGCCCCATGAAGCTTGCAGCTGCTTTTTCACGTTGTATTTGGCGTATGTTGATCCCTTGCCTAGAACACCCTTTCTTGCTTCCCCTCGTTCTCTCAGCAAACACTAACTCGTCCTGGACCTGTTATTTTGGGCATCAGCACCCTTGGGAACCCACCCCGACCAGTCTCCAAACCCCTCAGCCAGTCATGCTGGGTTAAGACCGTCCGCATAGCCATCTCTTTCCCACCTACTCAGAGCTCTCTGAAGGCAAGGGAAGCTTTTATCTGCGCTGCAGCGGCTTGGCTGTTGGATGAGAACCACAGAAGATGTATTCAGTGACGTAAAAGGCTTTTCCCCAAGGCGAGTGATCCACCAAGGTGAATGATCCAATTTCCCCACTGAGTAGAAAGGCTAAGCAGCCAGGGTGGGGACTCAGCACTTCTTACCGTCCCAGGACAGTTGTCGAAGCTTTAGAAACTTAGATTTGAGTAGAAATAGAATTGCAAGGCCCCGGCATCACATCCTCGGAAGGATGGCGGGCAAGGAGTGGGAAGTCCTTTCCTGGCCAGGGCTCGGCTCCTGGCCGAGGGGCCTCCTGCCCAGTCGTTTATATTTGAAGTAGGCCTACCGTGCACCATGAGAGGCTCAACTTTGGGTGAATGTTCTAGAACAATCAGAGTGCTTTCAAAATGACTCTGGAAAGTTTATTTCCTTTTGTAGTAATGAACCCAGGCATCAGCAACAATTAATGTCCAGCTCCTAGGAGCCAGACGCTTAGGAAAGGCTGCTGTTTTCATAGGGTTTCAATGTGGAGAGCTTACGCACACTGATTCCTATCTATGCCTTCCTGGGCTATGATAGGAACAGTTCATTATGTAGATGGGTGGTGTTGATTTTTGTAGCCTTTTGCTTTTTACAGTTCCAAACTGCAGAGTAGTGAGAGTGAGTCAGGTGACCTGGCTTAGACGATAAACAGAATGCCTCCCTTTCTCCATGGATAACAGCGAGCATGTTTGTGGCTCCAGGACGGGCTCTGGGGCCCTGACACCAAGCAACCTGCTGGGCCAGTAAGCAGGCTGGACACCTATGCCCGCAGCTCTGGGTTCCAGTTCCCTGAAGGAAGGTGGAACAGCATTCTTTTGTTTACTTGGGGTTTTTGTTCACTGACTAACTTGGTTTGAGGCTAATGCCCTTTCCAGATACACCAGACCAGGGAAAAACAGAAACAAACAAAAAACACTTCCGCAGAAATTCAAGGACCTGGCCAAGAACAGAGTGCCTCCACTGCAGACTCTGGGCTCCCCGACCAAGCCCTGTTTCCTGGGCGCAGCCTTACCTGCAGGGAAGTGCTCGGAGCCACAGATCTTATCACCACCTTGCTTCTTTCCTGGTTCTTTCATCACACTAGCTCTGGTAGCAGCAGTGGCCTGCAAGGCTCACTCTGGCTCCAGTTAAAATGGGAAACTCCTTGGCCTGTGCAGGAAGGAACCCAGGTGTGGGCCTCTGGGGGTGCACAGGACACCTGTCCCACTCCACCCTGTCCCTCTGCTTCTCTCAGGGTGTTCTGTTTGCACGTGGAAGCTCCTGGATAGACAGCCTGCTCCTAAGAGACTGACTTCCGCTCCTGAGCCGCATCTCAGTTTGGTCTCTCAAATTAGAGAGAAAAGTTACTGTTCTACTCTCCAGACTGGGTCTCCTCTCCTCTTTGCTGCCTGGATGGTGTCTTGCAGCCCTAAGCCTTTGAGACCCCTGGAGAGATGCAGGCTGCCCAATTAGGCAGGTGGGTTAGTGAGAGCCCTGGAGAGCCAAGGAGCCGGCAGGCAGGAGGGAATGACGGGGAAACACTGTTTAAAGAAAACAGCACCAGCCAGGCGCAGCGGCTCACGCCTGTTATCCCAGCACTCTGGGAAGCCAAGGCAGGCGGATCACAAGGTCAAGAGACTGAGACCATCCTGGCCAACATGGTGAAACCCCGTCTCTACTAAAGTTACACACACACACACACACACACACACACACACACACACACACAAAATCAGCTGGGCGTGGTGGCGTGCGCCTGTAGTCCCAGCTACCCGGGAAGCTGAGGCAGGAGAATCGCTTGAACCCGGGAGGCGGAGGTTGCAGTGAGCCAAGATCACACCACTGCACTCCAGCCTGGCAACAGAGCAAGACTCTGTCTCAAAAAAAAAGAAAAAGAAAACAGCACCGTGGTATTGTCATGCGCATGAATGACATGGTCAGCTGGGTTCTCTGGTGGTCACTCCCTTCCACAAAGGCAAGGCCTTGCTGTGTTTGGGTCATTAAAGGCCAGATGGCAGTTATTTTTTCAGGATTCTAAATGACATCCTAGGGGCTGTGAGAGAGCTGCAGCTCCCCAGGGAGCTCCTTCTCCCTGCCCCAGTGGGCAGCATGACCCTCTTCCAACTGTCAATTACACAAGCATATTTCCCCATGCAGCCATATTTGCACCATGCCATTTATTCATTGTATCATAGATCTAATCAGCCTTTACACCCTAACCTAAGACCCGCATGAGGTGCATGCCCTTCACCCTTCTCTCTTCATCAGCCTTCTAGGGGCTTATGAGTTGCAGGGACTCCAAGTCAACCTTCACATTTACATTCTGCCCTACATCTGTGTTCCTCTGTCCTCCATCCTCGAGATATGTCGGTGCTCATTAGAGAGGCAGGATGACATGTGGACGTCAGCACGGATGTGTGTGGCGTTGGGCAGTGAGCACCACTGCTCTGGCCCCAACCTCTTCTCTGTGAGAAGGCACAATAGTATTCAATAAATATCAACTATGTTTTTAAGTCACTTAAAGAAGATACCAAGGGTTCTGGCTAGGGAGCCAGGCCTTACAGTAGTTCTTTAAGGAGCCGCACAGCAGTTCATGGGTACTGTGAGTGTGCATTTGGTCTAATTTTTAATAGTGCCTCTGTTCACTCTCAATAGTGCCCCAGTTAGGACGATCAAATACCTCATCACCATTATGCATGAGGAGGCTTGGAACATGGTCAGAACTGTTTTACTCATACAAATTTGCAGAGGCCTTTAAAGCAAGCCTCTTGCCCCTTTCTTATTGAATGCTGGCCTCTGCTAGATGCTGCAGGTAGCAAAAGATAAAAGATGTCATGCTGTTCCCGTGTGGACAGGAGCTGGCTATTCAAAGTGCAGTGGAAGACCCAAATAAGTACGTCTTCATGGGCAGGGAAGAGATCAAAGGCGACAGCCACTGCTCTGGATGACTAATATAGAATTACCCTCAGGTCCACCATATAGCATGCCTGCAGAGATAAGCCATGGTGACCAGTCACATCAAGACAGGCAGTCTTATGCCTAGAGAACTGACTTGCCAAGTTTGTAATATTAACTTAATAGTGGGTTTCCTGCTGCTGGTGGAGTGGTGTTTTGGCGGCTGGATAGCACTGCCTTCCAGTGAAGCTTTGAAAGAGCCGTCCCATGCCCTGCCAACTGTCCAAGACAAGTGACAGCAGATCCGACATCTCCATGTAGACACAGTTCCAAACCTCACTTTGAAACGCTTATCATAGACGGAGCCGAAAGCAGTCACCACAGTGGCCCAGGAGAGCAGGAGCAATATGCCCTGTCCGACATGGGCAGAGCTAGTGGCTGCGCCGAGCCGCCTACGCGGGCAGCCGACTCAGCTGCCATCACCAGGTTAATGACCGAACGCCCGCCCCCAAGGCTCTGCTCGGAGGGCGGCCTGGGGACAGCGGTCCCCTCCCTGCAAGGGCACGGCGCCCAGCAGTGGGCAGCGGCCAGAGGACCGGAGTTCCAGCAAGCGTGCACCCGCCGTGGGAGCCACAGCAGCTCGGGCCAGCTCCCTCCCCAGGCAGAGACAGGATTTGCCCCACCGACCCGATCCAGGCTCCCCGGCCCCACTCACCGGCTCGCTGGGCGGAGACCCACGCGCAGTCGCCCCGGACTGGCAGCTCCGGCTGGAGGAGGCTGCAAGGGCTCACGGTGCGCACGCCGCCCGGGCCCTGTGTACACACGTGACCGCGGGCCCCGCCCATCCCGGCTCTGCCCACTCCACCCCCAGCCGCCCCTCTGTCCTCGGTCCCGCCTGCAGCTCCACCTCCCACCCTTGCAGCCCGGCAGCCGGGAAGCCTCGGACCAGTGCGGTTGAGGGGCGGTGGTGGCAGAGGCGGTGCTGGTTGTGTAACCTGAGACCAGCCATTTGACAAGCTCGTGCGCCTGAGCTTCCCTGTGGGAGGACGCACACCCAGGGCTCTTGAGTTTTTGAGAATTCTGGTAGTGCCCAATCCGGTTTCTTTTTACAGGCGCTCGTGCCTAGTTTGCTGAGTCAGAATAGACCCTAATCTGCAGGGTGCAGGCCCCACCGCCCTCCAGAGCAAGTGAGCGGCTGCCATCTAGGCCTCATGGGTACACCTGCCCCTGTCTTCCCCAAAGTTTGCTTGCTGCTTCCAAATTCACCAATTACTTCCTGGTTTTAGGAATTTCTTTGTAAAGGGAACACTCACAGGAAAGCCATTTAAAGAAACACATTGTTTGCTGCCTGATTACTTTGGTAGCTGTTGTTACAAGTTAAACACTGGAAAAGTTGAAACAAGGACATTGACTCTGCTGTAATTTTTCAGGTGAAACGCCCACCGCAACACACACGCACACACACACACACACACACACACGCATTCTGGTTCAGGATCTAAGAACGTTTCTGAAAATCGAAGCATGTGGGTTGCATGGCTCGGCATAGACTTGGGTGACGCCACAGGCTGAGTGGGACAGACACCAGCAGTAGAACTGCAGCCACTGCTGACCCTCCCTGAAAGGTGCTGTGGCCCACTGTGTTCACGGCTGCACTTCAGCCACCTGCCTTGATAGGAGGGCTTCCTGACCGTGGGTGGGAGCGGGATGTTGGGGGCAGCTTTCTGTTCTGGTGGGAGGGCAGGGAGAGCCTCACTCCATCTTGGTCATGAGTAGACAGACCCCTTTGGGCCCACGGCCCACACCTGCTGACATGACACTGACTTGCTGCCCAGTGTGGCACCAGGTCTCTGTGCTCAGAGGGGCCAGCTACTGATCTTACCTGCCAAAGTCAGTCACAAGCAGCCAACACCGACACCTGAGGGCGTATTCTGTGTCAGGTTCTGTTCTAAGCCTCCACCGTCGTTTTGAGGTACATACGTCTGTATTTCATCAAACTTAAGACGTGATTAGTGCTAGATAGGCCATTACTTGATGGATTCCTAAAAAGAAGGCCATCTGCTGTTTATATTCTGACACAGTGCTGATTTTAAAGCACAGCCTGTTAGAGATGATAAAATGAGAGAGTGCTCCTGCATCAATGAGATAGGTCGTCATGTGCATTTTACATTTTATGGTGAAAAGGTAAGCAACTTGCCCCAGGTCACACCGCAGGCCTTGGAGCCAGGATTTGCACCCAGGGGTACTCTGGCTTTTTAGATCAGGGTTTGGGATGGGCCCTCCAGCACCTTGCCTAAAAGTAAGCTTTGTTATCTCCATGGGATAAATGGCCCAAGACCTCAGAATCCCTGGTCAGAGTCTGCGCGGCCTGTCTGGTCCCTGCCAGCGTCCATGGTTGCTCTGTGGCTGGGGAGTGCTGGAGGTTAGCTTCCTCTAAGCTACTGAGCTCTCAGGTCACCACAGAATACCTTATCTGCAGGGACTTCCCTACCAAGCAGACCAGCCTTGTCAGGGAGAATGGCAGAAAGCTCATGTGTGCCCTGGGGAGATCATCAGAGAGAGCCATCCTCCACCTAAACCACAATAAGTTCTCATAGCTAGGGATGTAAATGCCTTCCAGAGGCTGCAGCTGTGTACCCAAGGGTCCTGGCCAGCCCCTGTACAAGACTCAGTTGATGAGGGATGGGAGGCACAGATAGGGTGTAGGTGTGTGACCCTGACTCAGCATCCCGGCTGCATCCTAGTCTAGTGTTGATGTTTGAAGTCATGTGGATGTGGCATCCCCTGCGTGACTGGTGAGGGCATTTGAGGTCAGTTGTGTGGTCCTGGCCTGGGGCTGTGCTTTTGTGGCTGTGTGTGCTGTGTGTGTGTGTGTGTGTGTGTGTGTGTGTTTTGGAGGAGATGGGGAGTGCCCTAGTTGTGCACCACGTTCTGCAGCCGACCGTGCTGCTAAGGCTCCTGTGATGTAGTTTCGTGTCTTACAGAGACGCTGGGACCACCCTTCCCCTGCCACGTTCAGGCAGGTGGGCAACTTTCTTGGTTATTCTGAGTGGCGGTTGGGAAGGTCAGCTGCACCCCACCCAGGGATCCAGGGCTGCTGGTCAGGAGCTGGAGAGACCGCACCTGGCCTGGGTCTATTTGCATTTGGGCTTTCTCAGGATAGGCGGGGGTGGTGGAAAAGGCAAACTGGCATTCTCCTTGGAGATGTACCTTCTCTAGTGATTGTGTTTGCAGGGTGAGTCTGATCCTGTGTGCCACGGTGATCAAGGACAAGGAATTATTATTATTATTATTATTGAGATGGAATCTTGCTCTGTCGCCCACGCTGGAGTGCAGTGGTGCGATCCTGGCTCACTGCAACCCTGGCCTTCCGGGTTCAAGCAATGCTCCTGTCTCAGGCTCCCAAGTAGCTGGGACTACAGGCGCCTGCCACCATGCAGGCTAATTTTTGTATTTTTAGTAGAGACAGGGTTTCACCATATTGCCCAGGCTGGCCTCGAACTCATGACCTTGTGATCCACCCACCTTGGCCTCCCAAAGTGCTGGGATTACAGGCGTGAGCCACTGTACCCAGCTGACAAGGAATATTTTACAATTAACTTCCTAGTTCTTGTGAGTGTGGCTTGTGACCTTATTTGTGGCCTGTTGATTATAAGGCATACCCTGACATTAGAGATGATAAAATGAGAGAGTGAGCCTTAGCATAAGTAAGTCTGACACTCTGTGAATGTATTAATAACACTTGGTGGTGTTCGGAGCCCCAGTAACATCAGTAAGGAATTGTGGATGGCCTGAACAGAACCCAAGTCTTCTTCCCTGGAGTGTACCTTGCTGTGCAGGGCCCTCCCTCCCTCCCCTACATTCTCTCCACTCCTTCTTCCCAAATTCCATCCACACGGCTTCCCACCTGGACCTTTTCCACATTCTGCAGAAGCAGCTGTTCCCACAGAGAACGTGGGAGATGCCCAGGATGGGTCTTCAGCGTACGGCCAAGCGTTCCAACCTCAGGTTGACCCCAGGTGGCACTGTCAGCTCGAGACCTGGCAAGCAGCAGCCACTCACGCATAGAGCGCGGTTGCAGCTGGCACATCTGCCATTGCTCATCCTCTCAGCCCTGCTCCAAGCTGCGCCTTCTCCATGTTTACGTGTTCTAGACGAAAGACTTTTGTGCGCGTTTGGTTTATAAATATTTTGTCTTCGTCCATAGCTTATCTTTTACATCCTCTTGATGAGGGTTTTGCAGAGAAGAGTTTTTTTCTTTTTAATTTTGGCGAACTCTGATTTATCGATTTTTATTTTCCTTTTTCATATTAAGGATCTGCTTTTGGTTTCATGGCTAAGAATTCCTCAATGACTTCCAGGTCCCAAAGATTTTCTCCTACATTTTCTTATTAAAGTTTCATAGTTTTACATTTGATGTTTAAATGGATGATCCATTAAAGTTCATTGTTTGTGAGGTTTAGGTTGTTTTGTTTTGCAGGCTGGAGTGCATTGGTGCATTCATAGCTCACTGTAGCCTCAAACTCCCAGGCTCAAGCAATCTTCACTCCTCAGCCTCCTGGGTAGCTGGGAGTACAGATGCATGCCACCATGCTTGTCTAATGTTTAAAGATTTTTGGTAGAGATGTGGTTCTCACTATGTTGCCCAGGCTGGTCTCGAACTCCTGGCCTCAAGCAGTCCTCCCACCTCAGCCTCCCAACAGCTGGGAATATAAGCGTGTGCCACCATACCCAGCCTATTTTTTTTTTTTAGAGCACTATTAGGTTCACAGCAAAATTGATCAGATCATGGAGTTGGCATGCACACACCCCGACACACATGCACGGCCTCCCCCATTATCAACACGCTCCACCCCTAGTGGTACATTTGTTACAATGGTGACCTTCACAGCCACATCATGATCACCCAGAGTCCGCAGTTTACAGGAGGGTCCGTCTTGGTGTAGCACGCCCTGTGGGTTTTGATAAATGAATATCCCCTGTGCATCCACCATTACAGCACCACACACAGCAGCTTCACTGACCCAAAAGGGCCCTGTGTGCTGTCCATTCATCCGTCTCTCCTGAGCACACTGACCACCACTGACCCCTTTCCTGTCTCCATGTTGCTACGTGTTGCAGAATGTCAGGCGGTGGGATCCCATAGTGTAGAGCCTGTTCGGCTGGTGCCTTTCACTTAGCAGTTTACTGTTAATTTCTCATGTCTTTTCATGGCATGCCAGACCTTTCTTTTTAGTGCTGAGTAATATCCCACCGTCTGGACAGACTACGGTTAGCCACTCACCTACTGAACGGCATCTTGGTTGCTTCCAGTCTGTGGCAGTTATGAATAAAGCTGCTCGAAATATCTGTGTGCAGGTTTTTGTGTAAACCTAAGTTTTCAGCTCCTGCATAAATGCCAAAGGGCACATTTGCCGAATCCTGTGGCAGGATTTTGCCTACTTTTGTAAGAAGCCACCAACTGACTTCCAAAGTGGCTGCACCATTTTGCCGTCACTTCCAGAGTGGTGAGTGAGTTCCTGTTGCTCCACATCCTCTCCTGCGTTTGTTTGGTGATGTCAGTGTCTGGATTTCAGCCATTGTGACAGGTGTGCGGTGCCACCTCACTGCTGTTTTCATTGGCACTCCCTCGTGTTGAAGGACGTGCCATTCTGGTCCCCATGCCTACTTGCCATCTGTAAATCTTCTTTGGTTCAAGGTTTGTTGTTTTCCTATAGATGTCTCGTTGTTCCAACACCATTTGTTGAAAAGATTTCTGTCTCCATGGAATTGCCTTTACAAAACTTTGTCAGAAATCAGATTGTTCCATTGCTGGGTTTATACCCAGAGGAACAGAAATCATTCTGCCATAAAGACACAAGACACATGCACACAAATGTGCACTGCAGCACTCTTCACAGTGGCAAAGACGTGACATCAGCCTAAATGCCCACCAGTGGCAGATTGGATAAAGAAAATGTGGTACATACACACTGTGGAATACTTTGCAGCCATAAAAAAGAATGAAATCATGTCTTGTGGGAACACGGATTGAGCTGGAGGTCATTGTTCTTAGCAAACTAAGGCAGAAACAAAAAAACCAGAACTGAATGATGAGAACTCCTGGACACAAAGAGGGGAACAACAGACACAGGAGTGAAGTTGAGGGCGGAGGTGGGAGGAGGGAGAGGAGCCAAAAAATAACTCATGGGTACTAGGCTTAGTACCTGGGTGATGATGTAATCTGTACCACAAACCCCCATGACACAAGTTTACCTATAGAACAAACCTGCACAGGTACCACTGACCCTAAAATAAAAGCTTCAAGAAATCACATTGGAACACGGGGCACCTCCTGGGTTCACTGTTCTCTGTTCCTCTGTGTCTTCCACTGCCTGTGCTGTGCTGCAGCTGTCCGATGTCCCAAAATCAGGCACGCAGTGCCTTCCAGTCATCCTTTTTCAGCACTGTTTTAGCTATCCTTGTTACTTTGGTTTTCCACATACATTTTAGAATAATCTTGTCTGTAAAAACCCTGGGATTTGTGGTAAGAGCTGTATTAAACCTATACCTCAATTTTGGGAGAATTTATGTCTTTACTGTGCTGTCTATTGTGTCCATGAACACAACGTGTCTCTCTATTTACTTTGATTCTTCAAAGTTTCTTCCATCAGTGTTTTGTGGTTTTCAGTGTTTAAGTCCCATACAGGTTTCTGTAAGAGTTACCACTAAGCATTTCCTTTTTGCTGAGCAGTCATTGGTGGTGTTAGCATGGGAAGGTCAGTTTCTGCGGGTCCGCTGCCAGCACCCTGACTCCTGCCTGTGGGTGCTGCACTGTGCTGACCTTACTCACAGTCCCGGGAATTATTTTGTAGATTCTCTTGAGATTTCCTGCATCCAGTGTCATGCCGCTTGCAAATACAGAGAGTTGTATTTCTTCCTCTCTGCTCCTTTTCCCGCCCTGTTGCACTGGCCAGCCCGATGTTGGGCAGCTGTGGGGAGGGTGGACACCCTTGCCCTGCTCCTGGCCTCGGAGGGGCATCTGTGGATGCTCTTCACATCACTCAGGAGGCACCGTTACCGATTTCCTGGGTGTTCACCACACGTGGGTCTTGACGTCCCTCTGGCCGTCCCTTGCCAGACACCCCTCTGCATCCATTGTTGTGACCACATGGTATTTCTTCTGTGGCCCGTTGATAGGCTGGATTATACTGATGGATTTTTAAATACTGAGCCAGCCTTCTGCCTCTGGAGTGAACTCCTTGGTCATGGTATGTGATTCTTTTTACGTGCTGCTGAGTAGGATATTGGCATCTATATTGATAAGGGATATTAGTCGTAGTTTGATTTTTATCTGGTTTTGGTATCAGGGTTATACTAGCTTCATAGACTGAGTTGGGCTGTGTTCCCTCGTATTGAGTTAGTGGTAACTCTTCTTTCCATGTGTAGTGGACTTGCCGAGACTCTCTGTGGCCCATGCCAGCACTGCGGGCGCACAGGTTTCCTGGAGAGGGGGTGTCCCAGCAGGGTGGTGAGGAGCGTACGGGATTGGTCAGGCAAACTGTGATTGGAGGAAGGATGCTTTGGGCAGAGGCACTGCCCACGTACATGCAACACCCTGGCATTGCGCTTGGCAACTCCCACCAGTGTTTTCTCTTGGGGACCTGCTGGTGTGGTTTTCCTGTGCCTGCCTCTCATGGGTGGACTGTAGCAGCCCAAGGGCAGCACTGTCACTTAGGGGTGCCTGGCGGTGTAGGCGGGTGGCTGGGGCCTCTGCTTTCCAGGGCGTCCCCGCCCTCACACCCCTGCAGTGGATTCTTGTGATGCCACAGAAGTGAGCTGGCAGATGGGAGCCTCGCTGAGTCCTTCCGTGGCACCTCCTCTGCTCTGACCAACAGCAGACCCACCTGCGGGTACTTCACCCCTGGCCCCAGGTTCCATCCAAGAGAATTTATTTCCAGGTGGGCCGAGTGAGAGGGATGTATTAGGACAGACCCCTGGGCCAGGAGCAGGTCTCTGGATCTGGGGTCCATTTACCCTGCATTCTCTGGGGCGTGGCATGTCTGGAAAGTGGGGCCCACTGACCATCCGAGCAGGGTGGTTAATTAAAAGAATGTGTTGGACATAGTTACGTCTTTCTTGAATGACTCAGAACGCTCCACATGCTCTCAGGGTACCTGGTTTCGAAGGCTAGTTCTTATAACCTGGGGAAGGTTTGGTGACCAGGTTGCTCTCACCCCCTTGGCACATCCCTGCAGCCACCCCGTACCCTCGGCCCCTTCCTGGGTGGTGCTTGCCGGCCGTCCCTCTGCCTGGACCACTGTGCCCTCCCTGCAGGTCTCTGCCCAGGTGCCGCCTGCGGCGCTGTTTCCCTGACCTCCTTCCTCCGCAACCATTTTAAATCTCAGAAGCTAAGCTTACCTTTAATTTTTCTCCTCAGTACTGCAGCCTCAGCATAGGCTCAGTGGGCATGCATCTTTGTTTTGTTCTGTGCTGGATACACAGCATGTAGAGCAGCATCCCCTATACGGAAGCAGCTGACCAGGTATCCGGGGTGCCTTCCTTCCCTCTTGGCCCTCTCCTCCTGACCAGGACCTGCCGAGCTGCTGCGGAAGGGGGCTCTAGGGTCTCAGTGTGGACCACTGGCCACTGCTGCTTCAAGCCAACGCCATGTTCAGGTGGTGGGAGGCTCCCTCCTGGCCCCACCCTTGCCACTCCACCCTTGAGACTGTACTAGGTACAAGGGGTCCTTAGCTGAGCCTGGGTGCATGCATGGGCCAGCATGTTTGTGGAGACGCGTGGATGCGTGGGCCAGTGCGTTCATGGAGGCAGGTGGATGCGTGGGCCAGCGTGTTTGTGGAGAGAGGTGGATGCGTGGGCCAGCGCATTCGTGGAGGCGGGTGGATCCGTGGGCTGGCGCGTTTGTGGAGGTGGTTGTATGCAGGGTGCAGTAAGCAGTCCTGCACCTGCTGCTCTGTGTTGGGGCCCAGGGGTGTGCGCTGTGGGAAAGCAGGCACAGTGGCACCTGCCAGGGAGAGTCCCACCTGCCCAACGCCTCAAGCCTGTGTGTGGCTTCATGGCTAGGGGGACAGCACAGCCCCACAGGCGGGTCACTGCACAGAGCCTAGGGAGGCGCAGCAGCTGGCCCATGTCCACATTTGCTGGGCTCCGTTTCCCCCTCTGTGAAGTGCAGAGTGCAGGGTGGTTGGGAGCTGAGATGGAGTGGATGAAGTCCTTGTGGCCACAGGTCCTCAGCCAGCACCACGTCCTCCTCCCTTTGGGGCTGGTGGCCCAACCCTGGGGACTGCACCCCATTGCCAGGCCAGCTTCTCTCCCTCCTCCTTTGTCCTTGTCTCCCAAAGTAGCCCAGAGCCACTGGCACAGAACTACAGGGGGAAGAAACCTGGTCCCCGGGCTCAGGTGTGCAGGGGGCGGCTGTGCGGGTGGGCGCCTTCGTGCAGGGGGCAGCTGTGCGGGTGGGCGCGTTCGTGGAGAGGGCGGCTGTGCGGGTGGGCGCATTCGTGGAGGGGGCGGCTGTGCGAGTGGGCGTGTTCTTGCAGGGGGTGGCTGTGCGGGTGGGCGCGTTCCTAGAGGGGGCAGCTGTGCGGGTGGGCGCGTTCATGGAGAGGGCGGCTGTGCGGGTGGGCGCGTTCGTGGAGGGGGCGGCTGTGCGGGTGGGCGTGTTCGTGGAGGGGGAGGATGTGCGGGTGGGCGTGTTCTTGCAGGGGGTGGCTGTGCGGGTGGGCGTGTTCGTAGAGGGGGCGGCTGTGCGGGTGGGCGCGTTCGTGGAGGGGGCGGCTGTGCGGGTGGGCGCGTTCGTGGAGGGGGCGGCTGTGCGGGCGGATGTGCGGGTTGGCGTGTTCGTGCAGGGGGCAGATGTGTGGGTTGGCGTGTTCGTGGAGGGGGCGGCTGTGCGGGTTGGCTTGTTCACGAAGGCGGATGGCTGTGCAGGTTGGTGCATTCCTAGAGATGGGTGGATGCGCAGGGTTGGCACATTCCTAGAGACAGGAGGCTGTGTAGGTTGGTGCGTTGGTGGAGGTGGGTGGCTGCATGGGTCGGTGCATTCATGGAGGCAGGTGGCTGTGTAGGCTGGCGCGTTCATGCTGGGGACACGCTGGGGAGTCAGCACACAAGGCCACTGGGGCTCAGAAGGCCCAGAATTGAGTCCCTCCTGTGAAACCAATGACTGAGGGTGCATCCTTCTCTGTGAAAGAGGCAGGGGGTGTGGATGCCAGCGGCGCAGCCACTAAACAGGAACACCGCTGCACAGGGGCCACGGGCAGTCGGCAGGCTGTCCCTTCCTGGCCTCCTCGTGTCCACCAGCTCCAGGAGGCCTCCAGTCCCGCCTTGCCTTCTCTGCTGCCACCACAGAGCAGGCCTCTGCGTGGGGTCACGGCCAGAGGTGGTGAAACGGCCACAAGGAAAACACAGCCGGCCCCAGGCCTGGCTCCCTACTTAGCAGATCCTTATCCAGTGGGAACTGGGGTGCCTACACCCTCTCCCCAGGCCGGGGTGGCCTCCAGAGCAGGCCCCGCAGCCAGAGCACGGTGTGTCCCGGGCCCTGGCGCCCCTGCTGACGCCTAGGGAGGGAGTCTAAGCCCCTCCTCCTGGAATCGGCCCAGCCTCCAGGCTGACTGTGCTAGGGTGGCCAGTGTGGCTCCCTCGCTCCGTAAAATTGATCTGCAAGGCAGGCGCCATGACGCACACTTGTAATCCCAGTGCTTTGGGAAGCTGAGGCAGGAGAACCGCAAGAGCCTAGGAGTTCCAGCCTCTTATGCCAGGCAACATAGTGAGACCCCATCTCTACAAAAACATTAAAAATTAGGCTGGGAGGTGTGCCAGTAATCCCAGCACTTTGGGAGGCTGAGGCAGGAGGATCACTTGGGCCCAGGAGTTGGTCACCAGCCTAGGCAACATAGTGAGACCCCATCTCTACAAAAGGTTAAAAAATTAGCTGGACATAGTGGTGCACTCCTGTAGTCCCAGCTACTCGGGAGGCCGAGGTGGGAGAATCACTTGAGCCCATGAGGTTAAGGCTGCAGTGAGCTATGATGGTGCCACTGCACTCTGGCCTGGGTGACAAGGCAAGACCCTATCTCCAAAAACAAGCAAAAACATTGATCTGCAGTCTTAGTCCCCGAGCAGGGAACACACAAGCTAGAAGATATCTAGATGCCCTCTGTGTGGTGATGAAAAGGCTGCGGTGACTTATGCATGTATTCAGCCAGCAGGTATTGAGCACCTCCCCTTTGCTGGACACGTGGCTGCCCTGGGGGAGCGGGGCCTCTGCCTGCAGGGCCTGGGCAGGGGAGATAGGAGCAGACTGGGGGAGGTGGGGGGACATGGGGGCAGACTGGGGGAGACATGGGGGCAGATTGGAGAAGATGGGGTCAAATTGGGGGAGATGGGGGCAGATTGGGGAGATGAGCCTACGGTGGGAGCAGACAGAGGGAGATACGAGACATGGAGTCAGACTGGGGGAGATGGGGGGGACATGGAGTCAGATTGGGGGAGATGGGGGCAGACTGGGGGAGATGGGGGGACATGGAGTCAGACTGGGGGAGATGGGAGCAGACTGGGGGAG